>JAJGRW010002402.1:0-105514 GCA_025461045.1 Carex parvula
GGCCTTTTGGCTAAGATCAAGTGTAGATTGTTCTTATCAGTTTAATATCTGATATGTGGACCATGTGTCAACGATATTAAATTTATTTTTTGTGGGGGAGGTCCACCACCAGTAGCTTGCTACTGGGGTCCTCAAGCGTCGCCTTTGCGTTACACTATTGCATAGGCCTGGCGCACCCCTACCAAATCTAATTTAACACCTTTTCTTTGGCATAAAGCCTGCACCAATTTATGTTTATGTTGTCAGTTCATTTAAAAGGAAAAAGAAAGTTGTTTTTGAATTTAAATTTTGTGATGTTATTTTCTGCGGGACTGGATTTTAAAGTACGGCCTTCGTTCTTCGTTTATCTGAGATTTCAATTGACAATAGTGTATGATTAGGGGCAGGGATTAATATGACCCTAATTTAGGACTAAATTTGAAAATTAAAAGTTTGGTTTTCCAAATTTCTCAATTTTTGTAATTTGATTTTACAGTGCTAATCCAGTGAATTTGTGCTTCCATTGTTTTTTTATGATGCATTTTATATAAAGCGATAGTTTGTCGAGCGCAAGATAAGAGTGCGAACACTAGATTTCGAACATGATATCTCTTTAATATAAAAACATATATTGTTGCTTGGCTACTGCCAAATATAACATTGGAAAAAAAACATAACTAAGCTATTGGTACAGTGCAGCTCTTTATTAACTATTGCATTTTAAACAAGAATTGGTAAACAATTAATATTACCTATACTTAGCAATCCAATGTTAATTGGTAAACAATTAATACTACAACGCAACTTTTGTGTGATGCCAAGTAGGGTGCAGCAAGCGCCAAGCTGCCACTTTGACAGAAATACAAAATGATTTCTATTGCCACTCGGACTGTTCTTGGGAAGAGGGCTAATATGGGGAAGTTGGAGTGGTGATGTGGCATAAAGATGAGATGATCCTCTACAAATCTAAGGCTGTTAGGGGATGCTGCCCGTTGCAGGTCGAAGCGATGGCTCTAAAAGAGTCAATTGCCTCAGCAATAACCCCAGGGATAGTGTTGTGTTCTTTCTAGTCAGACTGTCTCACTCTGGTATAGACCTATTCAAGTCCACAACCACCCATAGATGCTGACTGGCGTGCGTTTGACGAAATACTTGAAGTTTGGAAGTTGCTGCAGGAAAACAAATCCTTGTGTGTGTTCATGTGCATGATATGGCTGATAATTTAGCAAAAAAAAAGGAGATTAAATGGTTGGGACCATCTAGGACACACTTTCTCCTGTTTTGACTTATAAGTTGGATATAGCACGGTGCTGTAATAGGGTTGGCTGGGGGATGTTTGATTTAAATTTTTGAAACTCACTCCCTATCTGATGTAATTGACCTACGGATTTTTTTATAACAAAAAAAAAATTAAACAATCGAATTATTAATCGTAGAGCACCATCTGGGTTGTAACTTCTGAATTCTCTTCTGTGTTCTCCCCACTTACACATGTACCATTATCATCCCATACCAGTTACCCGGTACCGGTTCAAACAATTATCCTATGGACCAGAATTTCCATCTCTGTCAAAATCTCTAACACACTCCAACACTAAACTGTTGCACGTGGGGTCACTACCTAATCCAAGTTGCAATACTTTATCACCCTTTTATCTTCCCTTTTGCCTTTGTATAAGCCATTTGGTACCATATGGAGGCCGATGACTGGTTTCCATACCGGTGAAATGTTGCTAAAACTGCCTCAAGTTCTTCCTCATCAAATCCTAACCCTTTCCAAACTCTTTTTATTATTGCATATCAGATGATGGAAAACAAAGGTGATTCACTGCCTTCTTGAAACCTGGCACATATTCATTGCCTTCTTCCCATGGTAGGATAATTGGCTAGAGATATTTAAGGTGGGGACCGGAGAAGGTTCGACAATACATTGCTACATGGCGCTCAATTGAGAAGCCTGTAATGCCTTCATCATCCTCCTCAAATGATCAAGCGACGTTATATGCGATGTCATCAAATCTGTGTTGGGTCCGTAGCAAGTGTCTGAGACGGTACTTTGGTTGCAAGGTACCAGCTTGACCTTGTTTGTCACAAGTGCGGCTGCACAACGGCCCATCCGAAAGAAACAATTGAGTACCAGCTGCGCAGGTCCTTGACATGGTACCTGCAATACCTCAAATTAATTACAGTCTGATTCATTAAGTATACGAATCATTATGTTATCAAATTCCTAAACTATATTCAACCAATTCATCAAATAATTTGATTTTCATCAGTTCAAATGCAACATAAAATACAAATAAGGTTTAAACAAATCTCCGTCACCGTTAATCGTCCCAGTGCTCCATCAATTGCGTGGAAATTAAACCAGATCCGACGGTAGAAAATACAGTTGTAAAGAAGGGTTAGGGTGAAAGCTACCCGTAGCATGCTAGTCATCGCCAACATTTTTTTTTATTGTTTTGACATATTTTATATAACAATCTCATACAAATGATATATTAAATAACAAATAACATTTCTTCAGTGGTATAAAAAAATAGAAAGAAATTAATACATGACCAATCAATTATCAATCAAATTAAAAAATTCTTAAATGACATTTAAAATTGGAAAGAAATATGGACTAATCAGAAAAAAATGATACAATTTGCATGTAGCGAGTACATGTCTAAATATATTTAAACTTCTACGCGTAAAAAAACATCAAAAAGATGCATAGAATCATAATATTTAATCAGAAGGCTAATATTCAATTCGAAATTTCATCTTTTAATCAAATTCATTAGCGAATCATGATATCTACGTGCTTAATATAAGAATGGAGATAATTTGGTAATTAAGTACCGTTCCGTACGAATCCATATCCTCTAAGGTAACATAATATTTCTGTTTCGATCACAGCCGTCCGATTGGAATCCGAACCAATCCGGTTCGAGGTGGAATGCATGGAACTGCTTTAATAGTCGTGCATATCTGATTGGACGGTCCAGATCCAAACAGAAATATTCTGTTACCTTAGTTGATACGAATTCGTTCCGTAGTCATGTATTGCTAGAAGCCCAGAACATAACACTTATGTTCATTTTAAAATAAGTAAAATTAGTGTTTATTGCTCGCTGTCACTGGAAAAAGTTTCTGATATTTTCTTAACTTTAATCCTCCATAAAATAAGAATAGTACGCTAATTTAACTTGAATTAACCAACTGTTTTGTTGTTATTATATCATAGAGATGTGATTTAAATTAGTTTGTCTCGTTGAAACCACTTGTGCAGTGATGATGTCTTTGTTGCTTTCTGACTTGATATCTTGTCCTAAACCTTTCAGATATCTCTATGCATGCTAGTCTTGCAGGTACCGATGTTCTCTGACATTGTCAATTTTAAGAGCTTAATTGTGAAATATCTTAAATCTAAAGATTTGTTCTCCGTGTGGAGGTTGAAGATTCAAAGTTCAGATTAGGGGTGCACAAAAAGCTCATGACTCGAAATTCAGTTCGGATTCAACTCGCTAAAAACTCGAGTTGAAACTGACTCGGTTGATTTATGAGTCGAATTCAAGTTACCCCTAACTCGGTTCAGAATCAACTCGGTTGGACTCACACCAAACCATAATTCATATATTCCTAATTTTTGCGTCCCCAAATCTTATATCTGTTTCTCACAATATTTGGTAATTTGATAAATTATGCACTATTTCTTTTGTTTTGTTAATTTATTAGACTCTGTATTGTTTGTTAGATTTTATCTGTTTGGTAATTTTTAATTATGTACTATTTTGGTATTTTGGTATTTTCGTAATGTTTAATTATGTATTGGTCATTGTCTCATTATGTACTATCTTAATTGTGTATTATTTTAGTAAACTATGTAATATTTTTTTGTTAGAATTAAATTAGATTGTCTCACTATGTACTATATTATGAGTCACGAGTTGACTTGCTTCGACTCGAGTTGCTCGCGAGTTGATTCCAAATTAGAGTTTCTGACTCGGAATTGAATTAGTAACTCGGACTCAACTCGGATCATGAGTTCGCGAGTTGAATCAAAGTTGTCCTCAACTCGGACTCAACTCGGCTCATAAGCAGCCTAGTTGAGATACAATATTCTTGGATGACTTAAAACTTTAACTTTTACTCAAAACAAAAAAGTTTGTGATGTAAATCTGTAATATATCCTTGTAAAAGGATTTAAGTTACAGAGTTAATTAACTGTTGGGCTTCTTAATTTTATTTTGATTTTAATTTAATCTCTAAATTATGTGTTATTACTTTTAAAATTTCAATTAGTGTCTCATTTATTTTATAATTATAGTAAATTTTATGATTAGATTATTTTATTTTAATTAAATCAACATGCATGCATGCAAAAAAAAAAGAATATTATAACTTATACCATAACCTAAATAACAAACTTTAACCAAATAAAAATAATTTATACTGTAACTTAAACAACTTATTCTAAGAGCATCGCAACTTAAACAACAAACTTTAAGAGCATTTATATTCATGAAATTAGAATACAAATATTAAAATTATTTAAAGTTAATTTCAAAAATATTGCACTCATATAATTAGTTTTGATTGCTTTTAGCATTCAGAATTAAAAAATAATTATTCAATTTCTTTATTTGAAAATTATTATGCATCTCTAAAATGACAAACAAAATTATTGATATTTGAAATTAGAATGATATTATCAATTTAAATACTCTAATCAAATAAATAACAATAACTTAAGCCTCAGTAGTCAGTACAGTAAGCCTCCGCCGCAAAACAAAGCGAAGAAAACAGAACATTGAAAAAGAAACAAAATATTGGGCCAATAACCCGATCCCCTCCTCTCTCTCTCGTTTCTCTACCTCGCGCTCTAAACCCTAATTCTAAACACAACCGAAAAAGAAACCAAGCAAAGGCGAGAGAATCTCGAGCAAGGAACCATGGCGGGCCCGAATCTAGAGTGCAGGATGTACGAGACGAAGTACCCCGAGGTGGATATGGCGGTGATGATCCAGGTCAAGCACATCGCCGAGATGGGTGCCTATGTGTCGCTCTTGGAGTACAACAACATTGAGGGGATGATTCTCTTCTCCGAGCTGTCCCGCCGCCGTATCCGCTCTGTCTCCTCCCTCATCAAGGTCGGCCGCCAGGAGCCCGCCATCGTCCTCCGTGTCGACAAGTTCGCCTCCATTTTTATCTTTTGCCTTATTTTCATTCCTTTTTAGGTTTAGTTTATGTATGCATGGCGATTTGAGACTTGGAGTTAGGTTGATTTTATTTGAGCTGACAAAGATTTTTTGCTTGTCCACCATTTTAATTGGGGGAATTCCTATATTGAAAACTTGAAAATTTTCAAATGTTACGCTCCTTTGTGCCATATGTGGATTTAGAACTTTGTTTTATAAAAACCTGTCTTTAAAGTTCCACTATCCATGGATATAGCAGGAAGTGAAGTTAAGCTCGGTTCAATAAGTTGAGCTAAGTTTATTATATCATGGGGTTTAAAGGATTTAAATGATTTCAGAAAAAAAATGTATTGAATTCGGTTTAATTAGAGTTCAGTTCTGGTTGATTCGGTAAAGTTGATACTAAATTGACTCTTAATTAAGGTATGGTGTACATATTTTAGAGACAAACAGGGTGAACTTGGATTACAGTGATGCTTATTGTCACATAATAACACAATTAGAGGTCAATCAAGGTTTATTTGTCCCATAGTTGATAATAGAGATGTGCATGCATAGTTGATCTCAATTAATATTGATAATCAAATATGGAACAGGGAGAAGGGATACATTGACTTGTCAAAGAGGAGGGTGTCAGAGGAGGATATCCAGGCATGTGAGGAACGATACAACAAGTCTAAGCTGGTACACTCAATCATGCGCCATGTTGCAGAGACCCTCTCTATCGACCTAGAGGAACTTTACACCACAATCGGCTGGCCTCTCTACCGCAAGTACGGCCATGCCTATGAGGTACTTGATCAACAACTTTTTGTTCCTAGAATCTTTGACCAGTTTTCTAAGCTTTCCTGTCTTGTTCATAGGCCTTTAAATTGATAGTGAGCGACCCCGACTCTATCCTCGATTTGCTTACAAAGGAAGTGAAGGAAGCCAGTCCAGATGGTGAAGAGGTAAAAGAATCAGTGCTACATCTATTAAACTAGTTTTTTGTACTGGATGAAAATTGGGGCAGTTAGAGAGATTTGGTCTCTGCTTTGTCAGGTGACAAAGGTGGTGCCAGCAGTTACGGAGGAGGTAAAGGATACGCTGGTGAAGAATATAAGGCGCAGGATGATGCCCCAGCCTGTCAAGATCCGTGCTGATGTTGAGATCAGATGCTACCAGTTTGATGGTGTGCTCCACATACAGGTCTTTTATCTCCTTGTTCTTGTTCTTTTCTCCCATTTTTAATTTGGTGTCTTTGTTATCTGAATGACTTACCATTTTGTTTTTTTAGCATTTGTTTTGGTTGGGTTTTTGCCCAAAGGTCTTTGATGTAGAAAAACCCAAATTGTGCTAGTATATAATTGATAATCATTGATTTAGAGACTGAATAGTTCCTGGCACACATAATTCCAGGTCAGTCAAATAACTTGTTACTTGCTTGGGCCAATGGTTTGCATACTTTAGCATCTTCCCACTTAACTTTCCGACTGATACTCAAAAATAATTTGGTCTAACCTATTTCCATTTTAGCTAATTATGTTACAGTTTGTTTTTTCTGATTGACCTGAAATTATCCATTGCTGTGTATTTGGTACTATACAAGTCAAATTTAGTTTTAAAGAATAACCGTACTGAAGTTTAGTATATGACTGGTACTTAAAAGTTCGAAGGGCTTCAGAATGTATAAAGTGAGCTTTTAAATCTTTATTTCAATCTATTAATGCTTTTTTGTTTTCAGAAAGCTACGAGGAAAGCAGAATCATTGGGAAATGACGATTGTCCAGTGAAAATAAAGTTGGTGGCAGCTCCCCTCTATGTTTTAACTACTCAGACACTTGACAAGGTTTCTAAAGATCTCCTGTTCATTATGCATTTCATACTTGTTTTACGAAAAGCTTGTGTTGCAAGCAAACTTTGGTCTTGATCTTTTTTAATAGATCATTTTTTTATCTTTTAGCTCCCTAGTTGGTAATCAATTGTGTTTTCTGCACAATTACTAGTGAATTTGAAGAGTAAGTGGTACATGTTAATGCATACTTTAGAAGTTGTACTTGGCTGCAGCTGATAAGCTCAATTTAGATGGTAATATTTGGATCTAGACCTCACCATAACAGTATGGGTCTTGTATAGTTTTAAATATTTTTTTTTGTAGATTTGTAGGAACAATTTGACTGAGTCTCAGGTACTCGGTTATAAATTTTAAGGCAATTACATAAGCTCAACAGAGTGCAATAAACAGCTAATATTAAATTTGGTCCTTCAGATACAGTGTGGAAATGCAATAATGAAACTTTACAACTTTACAACTGTAGTATCAAGTGTGATTGCTGAGGTAGTTGTTATATGGAAAGATGCATTCAACTGAGCACTAGTTTGTGCTGTCATGTATTATAAAATTTTAAGATGATTGAGCACAATGAATAGCAACCAAGAATAGATTAAATTCGGCTTTTTACTAAAATGGTGTCAAAAATGCAAGATTGACTTCCTTGATGCTTCAGGAATGGGTCTTCAGTCTTTTTTTTTTTTGTTATGCTTTGTTGTTGTAAATTTTTTTCGTCAGATGTTTGTTTTTTTTTTCTTTTGTTTGATGGTTATATTTCTGACTGCACAGAGCCAAGGGATCACTGTTCTGACAGATGCGATCAAGGCTTGCTCAGAAGAAATAGATAAATACAAGGGGAAGCTCGTAGTTAAGGAGGGGGCTAGAGCAGTAAGTTCTCTTCTATAGTTCTAGCTAGTCTTTCTCTAGATCGATCGTAGTTATGTCAATTTTTGTTTATAAATAATCATAATTAATTTTGAAGTTATATTTTGCGGAATTGTAAAGCCAAGTTTTGAGAAAATAGGAAGAATGTATCTTCTGCAGTTGAATGCTTTCAAGGGAAATACAACTTCCCTTTACAACCCCCCACCACTAATTTTCTCGGACACAAGCAGGTGAAAAAAGAGGGATGGGACACTTTAGTGTGCCTCATAATCTGGAGTACGGGTATCAATTTCCCATCCCCATCAATATTCGACCATCTGTGTGGGGGTTCTGCTCTGAACTGGTTCTCTTGACGAATATTAATGGGGGATGGAAATTCATATTCGTATCCAGGTTATGGGGCACTCTGAAATCTCCCATCCCTTTTTATCCAAGCTTGCTAGAATCAAAAGAATTATGTAGGGTGTGAGGATGAATTTGTCCATCCTTCCTATTTTTAAAAATTTGGCTTATGAATTTCTTAAATTTAATTTTGCATTTAATTATGATTATCTAAGAAAAATTGGTGTAAGTCGGGATCAGGCTCGTCAAGGTTGGTAATATGTTATATCTTGACAACGTATATAGTTTTGGTTCATCTTGTTATGGTTGCACTGGAGTTCCCAGCCTAAGGGTTTTATGGGTTGCTCTGTTTTGTCAAGTACGTACCTGATTAAATGAGTATTCAGGTTTCAGATTGACTCTGGTCTTGATATCAGGTCGGGTCATGTTCAGCTTCTCTAAGGTTCAGCCGGGTCTTGCTGACTTTGAATATCACCAGCACTCAGTTCTTTTGGTTTTTGATGTTTTAGGTGAGCGAGCGGGAAGACAAACTATTAGCAGAGCAGATGGAGAAGATGCGACTCCAAAACGAGGAGGTTGATGGCGATGATGAGAGCGAGGAGGAAGATACCGGCATGGGTGATGCTGACCTTGAGTAAAATTAATTAGCATTGCTGATTAGTTCTTCCTTTTTGTTCCCATTCCTTGTCTTTTTTTTATAGCGCCGCTTTAATTTTGAGATAATAGTGGAGTGTCTGTTGGCTCTAGTATTCCTTTTCGAGTTAATATTTTGTTTGCTTGTCCAACGAGTTATACTGAATTTTGTCTGTTAAGGAGGGTTTTGGATTTTATTGTAGCAACTTGTGTTGTTGAATCTTCTGTTGATTCTTTCTGTGAAGTCACACAAGGGTTAACATGTGCTCTGCACGTGGCAAATTTTTAACTGTTAATTTAACATACTAGCAAATACTATCATTTGGAAGAAAAAATGATAATTTGATTCATGTTGTATACTTGGCTAGAAAATTTAGGTGCAATGATGGGAAACCGGAAACAAGTTGGAAACTAATAATTTGGGCGACGCAACTGCGCGAGTCCGCATCTTCTACATTAACATTCTCTTTTGAGTTTAATGCATCTCGACCGTCTGATCAGGATTGGAGCTAATCTGGTCCACGCCAATGACACACTGGGCCCTTTAATATTAGTGCGGATCTCAATCAGACGGTCCAGATCTATTAACGGACGTTCCAATAATGCAGAGGATATGAATTCCAATTGCGAAGGGAATTAAACAGCTTGTCAGCGTGGAAGCTGGTTGCGAGTTTCAAACACGAGGGCAAGTGTAAGCATTGCTTTTTAGGGCAGTTATGTACCTTTTCTCGTATAATTGAATTACAGTGGTTGGAATTCCAATCTTTACACAACAATCTAGTCTAGAAAGAAGACGTCGAAAATATGAACTATCAAAGAAGATATTACAATTTACAAATGGCGTTCCAAGAAATTTCTATGCATTTTTAGTTCAAACACATAATAGCTGTTGGCATGTACAACTAATACTTATCCACTCAATAAAAAAAACATTCAGCTAAAACAGCAATTTCTACAAGAAAAGACACAAATAAGAAAGAATACTAGCAATGGTCTAAGCAGAGTCTGATACAGACAAAAACGATTTTGCCAAGGAGAAGCAGGATTCCTTTTGTTTCTTGTACTCGTTGTAGCGCAAGAAGAAATATCCCAAATAGTCAAAATCAATTGGCGATACCTTTGCCTGCATTTTTAATCAAATTGGGATCAGTTATTAACAAGAATACTGTGTGATTAATATCATGGTCAGCCTTTAATTATCAGTTAGACCCAATTCTGGAACAAGCATGTGAAAATATAATAGACTCCTTCTTTTCCTTGCACTGTTCCTTTCATTGCAACGGCAGCTAAATGGGCAATACATCTTTACTGGGGAAATTGCCACCCTTCTAGAAACCACATGTTTAAAAAATCTGATAAACAGATTCTAGTTCAATGTGGCTTGTGCTTTTTGGATCTAAACTCAAAATTTAAAGAGCAAGAGTGATCAGAATAAGTACCTGGATAAGAGCCCAGAGAGCCCAGTAAATGTGTGATGCTAACCGAAAGGTGTTGTCTCAACGTAAAGTGCCTCAAGTTCTCTCTCTGGCACCTATTAGGATAGGATAATAATAATAATAATATAACATAATAATTATAAATAATAATTATAACAACAACAACAACATCATCATCATATCAGAGATGGAGATATAGAAGAAGCCCTTCTAACACACTGAAGGGGAAAAAGGAACCATCAAGTGTTAATAGTTGCAGAAAGACAATTTGCTTAATATTACAAATACCCAAATTTTAACTGATATAACACTAAAAAAAGAAGAAACTTGAAGTCGAGTGATTTCGATGAGGACAGGTTAAGAAGAAGACAATTCTAATGTCAAATTAAAAATCTCACTAAAATCATTCCTGGTAAAACTATTGTGTCCCTTTGCAAAGGATCCATAAAATTGGAGTGAAAGTGTAAAACACAGCCACCAAAGGGGAACTACCAAGAATTTAAGGGAAATGGTACAACTAAGAAGTGAATATATACATTTTAGTTAATATTTGCATCTCCATTACTTTCCACCAACTATACCCTATAACATTTTTCCGTACTAATTGAGTTAGTCTTTGGGAAATTAGAGCTCAGTTAAACTTGGATTGATATACTAATTGGCAGGACACATCATTCTGATTTTTAATGTTTATTCAACTTTATTGTACTTCTTTTTCAGACAGAATTTCATTATTAAAAAAGGGCTATCATAATTTTTTTTTAAATATGGATGTTCATCAACCTAACATATAAACCCACATCACCTCCCCCAGAAAGAAAAGAAGAAGAAGAGAAAATACAAAGAAATTTGCATACCGCTTGGGGATTATCAGGCTTCATGTAACTCCTGAAGAAATGGTACTGTGCCTCCTTTTTTGGATATCTAAAGCAGAGTTGCAAATATCATTAGTGTAAAATAAAGCCTCTTAAATTTTGGGCTATAGACTACAAAATTCATTATTGCCTTTTGAACTTACTGGTTGTAGTCACAATCAAACCCAGCATATTCATTGAAATGATTCGCAATGTCATATCCTCTGTAACTGTATGAGCCATACTCAAAGTCTATGAAGTAAAGTTTGCCTAACCAAATAATGGATATGGAAAAATCATAAGTTACTCTTAATTGGCAAGTAAAATTGTGGAATGTAAGGACGCAACCTGCATTTTTGAATTGAGAGTTAATATTAATATTACAAGTGAAGCTTAATTGAGGCCTAATTGCACAACTGAAGCATTTCTGAGGCTTTAACAACAACAACCGAGCCTTTAGTCCCAAACAAGTTGGGGTATATTGCTGAGGCTTTAACTTCTCAAAATTGCAAAAGTTACTTTAGAGAGAGGAATATTACCTTGCAAGTCATTTAGCATTATATTTCCAGAAAGCAAGTCATTGTGTGAAAAGACCGTGGGAGAATTTAACTGATCGGTAAGATCCTGTTAACAAATAAAAAACATATTAACAAAAAAATACAACCAGCACCAAAAGCAAAGAATAAGTAAATACAAGTATATATGAATAGTACCTTAAGTTCGTTAACTTGTTTGTGAATCTCAGTAAAAGATATTTCTTCGTATTTTGACTGCTTTTCGTCATCATCAAACTCAAGCTTTTCGGCTGAAACCAAAAAAATAGTTTAATTTTCAATTCAACATTAGTTAATCACGGCAAGAATACAAAAATAGTCCCCCAAGGGCCAAATTAAAACTTTGTATTCTTACCACGGTTATTATTCATTCTTACATTTTTTAAGAAACCTGAAGATATCATTCCATAGCTGGGGCTCCTTGGCAACGGGTATGTAACCTGATGGAATCTTCGAAGCTCTTTTGCAATTTCAGTGGCTATTTTAGGGTTTCTCATGTCTGAACAATCAAATGAGAATTAATTAGGTATGATATGTAACCTTTATAAAGGGAAAAAAAGAAGAATCACACTTGTGCAATTTGCATTAAGAAATTGGACCATTCTTCGAGATAGCTATAAAACCAAACATGCATTTGCATCTAACACAAGGCTAATATGATGCCTATGACTAAATTGAGTACAAAAAGTGAACCAAATGTTATGTTTTGACATTAAATGAACCCGTCACGAAACCTATTCACATATAGAAACCAGCCTTTGGTCTAGTGGCAAAGGCAATGCTCTCCGTGTGGGAGGTCACAGGTTTGAAACCGGGATGGGAGAATTCTTTATGGATATTAAATAGTTGGGTGGCTTGACCTCCAACCTTTACTCAAAAAACCTATTAACATATATAATATGAAAACTAAGGTTCATTCTAGTCAATTATGCTTGTCTTAATTCAGTCAATTTGATTCTAATAGCTGGGAGTCATTTGCTTGTAGAATTAAAAGAAAAACTATCAGGTCGGTAGAAAGCATGAGAGTGTTCAATGTAAATTACAAAGGTTAAAAAATATTGGGTTAAAATTTGCAAAAAAGAAGAAGAGAACATCACCTGAAGGTTCAAGCGTTCGAGCATCAATGAAGGACTGCACCATTCCATTTGAAAATACACCGAGTAATTCAGCACCAAACCCTGCTGCTGATATATAAGGTAGAGCCTGAAAAATGAAATTTTTTTTATGTTTTTTCAGAACAAACTTTATTATCATACTACAATTTCAGCAAGGAATAATTTAGTGACTTCATAGCAATGGTATAAAGTGTTTTATGTCAGATCAGGTAAAATACCAGTACCACTCTACCCCTGCCCCTCTACCCTCACGCAATATATGTATGTGATATTCCCTATAACAACAATGTTTCAAATAGAGCGTTGGTAAAGCTACATTCTACTAAATATTGGCAATTTTGCCCCTCAATCCAAAGAATTTTTTTATGCAAGTCAATTTGAACAAACATTCATGGTCACTGGGTTCCTATGGAAACTTCAGATTCATATAGACTACTCAATAGAAATTATTTGACTTGAATAATACCAAAGTATGGTAGCTATAAAAAAAATGTAAGTAATTGGAAGAAGATACAAAATATTTTCAAAGGTTCTTTTTTTTGTTGCAAGTATAAAATATTGCCCATAATTGGCAAAAGTAAATGACTTGTATTAAAATGTCAAAGATCCTGTGCATAAAAGAAGATACTGATCATCAAAGACATGTTTTACTTGATCAACAGATTTTTATTATTACTTGGTCAAACAATTCCGGCTATAAACATCTTTTAAAATAAACAAATAATAAACCATACTCACATTTAACTCTCTTTCGCGGTCAATTACTAAATCGGTGTTGGGGCCATACAATCGAACTGTGAGTATTGATTCATTCAAACTGTCTTCTTGCACACAAACCTTCAACACTGAATGAAAAAGCAAGAACTTTATGTCCAAAAAATGTATCCTTCTACATCAATAAGAAACGACAAAATTTTGTTGGCTTTTTCGGTTTTTCCAAATAACACCAGATATATTGTTGATTATAACCAACTCAGTTAAAGAAACTTATCAAAAGCAAAGTTTCGATACAAATAACAAAAAAAAAGGATATAACATAAACTGAAATGGAATAAACTTTCATCATTAGAAATGGACATGATTAACAGAACTATGGAGGGCAATTGGTTCAGCATAACAATGAAATTGCATAGGAAGATTAAAATAAGCTGATCTATTTTAGAAAGAACTTACACAGATTTGTAATGCCACCAGAAACTGTCTCAATGGTGAAACAAGAGCTGTCAAGTGACGACCACTTTGGAAACAAAGTTTTCAACAAATGGCTGTAACAAAGGATAAGTAAAGTAAATGTGAGATAGCAACTAGAAGGAAATTGAACGTCAAACAATTAATTACTGTCTGGTTTTTAGACACAGGTCCTGGTATTTATTCCACAATTCATTTAAGAATTTGCATTAAAAATCTCTCTTTACCCATTCCAATCTAGAATTTAAGCTGTTGGTGCCATCGAGTAATTTGATATCAAAACATCTACTTATTTGCGAAGCTGTTAATTGCCATGCAAATCAAAACAAATTTTACTCATAAGATCATCTGATCATGTCAAAAGTGATAATGAAAAAAATTACCACATTTTCACTAATTTTTTTTAACCACAACTAATAAACGAATCTAAATTGTAACAAAGCCAGCATTTACTCTAGACCTCCCATATTAAATGTAAATCACAGTTCGACAAACAGCAGAAGAAACACGATTATTCCATAATTCAGGTTCCTGCCAGTGGGTCCCAGTGCCTCATGACAAGCACAGGACACGATCCGTTAAACCTTCATTGGAGAAGATGAGCGGAAAGGAAGTGGAGCAAAGACTAACATCATGTGAGGCTTCATCTCCGGGAGAGGTAGGGAGATGTCGATTGAGAGAGGAGACGAAGGGACGGTCGGGACACCTGGCGCGTTCCCATTGGATGCCCCTGCTGTCGCCTCTTCCATGGCAGAGACTGGATCCCAGCTCCTGTCCTCAGCTCCCATACGTTCTCAGCTCCGACGCCTCGCTCCGGGAGAGAATGAGAAATGGAGATTTTTTCGAGTGTTGGTCCGTACGGTGGAGAAATCAGCAGCTCGGATTCTCTGTACGGGAACAAACATCGAACGGCGGCCACTGTTCAAAGATATTAATAGCAGAATCACAATCAGTTTTACAAGATGGTCCCTCTGAATATGGGAAATTATTTACACTAGAAAGGGTTGTCTAGACACTTCTCCATGAGAGTCATGAGACTCTTCAATTTTGATCTTCACAATCATGACTGGTTTAAGGTCTTGAATTAAAACTGGGTTACAAAGATTTAAATATGACACAACTAATTAGTCATTAAAAATATAAATAAAATGATAAGAAAATTGAAAGTTTCTAAAAGCTACAAGTAAAATGAAAAGAAACAAAAACTAATTTAAATAAAATCACTGCGTAAAGACTTTCAATCACTCGCTCGTATCTTTCTCTTCATATTATGAATTAAGTCATTAGAATAATATTTGACTTAATAGAAAACTTTTAGTACAATTTTAGCTGATTATTTAGCCTTAAAAAGAAGGACAGTATGTAGCCCATAAGATCCATTGGAGTCTTCTTGTGGCGTTTTTAATTTGTTTAATTTGAGAAGATATATTATTACTGATTAATCTTCAATGCAATATGGCCTCAAAAGTGCCACGTTTTCCTTCAAATTTGTACATATTTACTGGAATTACAGTCACATTAATCTGTCATTAAAATCTCAACAAACGTAAATTAATCATTATTTACTTATTTAGCGTAGATGTGCCAAGTTTTCCACTTGTATGTATAAGCATTTCTCATGGCAAAACTCTCATTATTGTGTTAAGTTGAAAAAAAACCCTTGTAATTAGGTGTTATTAAAAAAATAATTGTAATTAGATCGCAATAATATGAGAAAAGTCTCCAACGCATAAGGGAAAAAATAGTCCATTGTTGTAGCTTGGTCCCGTATGACATACATTTCCGTGTTTTTATTTGTAGAACTTCTCTTTGGATTTTGGGAAAGTGTACACGGAACAAATTATGGGGTTGCCGGAAAGATTATACAGATGATATTGGAATAAGCAAATGTGGGTCCCATTTCTGATTCCAACGACTGGAATCTCCCATGACCTATACTGTCCTACTTTTCCAAATTTGTTGGTTGAATTTTTCTCTATTTAATCCCTTTTGATAGGGATAAGTTTAGATCATTATAACTGAACCACCGGGAATATATAACTGAACCTATTTAATCTCCTCTTTTTTGGACCATTTTATAGGTTCAACGGGTCCTAAATTTTAGTATTCATGGATAATATTTTCTTATACAATGAATCTGTTTGGCGATTTAAAAAAGTTCAAAACAATATTCTTATTACTACGGTAATATGCATATTACACAATGACCTGCACTATGGACTCGAATGTTGATCTGAACAGTTCAACATGATTATAGTATCAAACTGTACTTAAATACCAAATTTTATATTTTTTAGAATTTATTTACTTTTTTTTTAGATAAGTAGAAAATTACTTGATTTGAAAATTCTGAACCATTCAAAACAATAGTTGTCTATCTATCTAAAGTAGGAAAAATTCAAAAAATATAAAATTTGATAAGCAATTACATTTTTATATGAAGATCATATTTAACGTTTAGACTTTAAAAATAAAAATATAAATGCACAGTATGAATCAATCCATAATATGCATATTACCATAGTCTAATTCACCTTATAAATGCATTAATTATTAGGGAGGACCGGTGGGGACAAACATTTATTTGCTTGTAATATCTTTTGATAATGCATTGAGAGTTGTCACAATTAGAACATTTAAGAATTGAAATTATTTGATAAATGATAAACGTGTCCCACATATAACTTTCTAATAAAAAATGATATACGTACCATATAAATTAAATATACTTAAAAAATTTGAATTATTTTATTTAACGTTTATATTTTTTTTTTGCCTTTATTATCAAAATTGTTGAGTCGTACCTGTAATTCTTAATGTATCCTAATCCATATTAACATATTACTATATAATACAAATTTATTGGATTGACTTCAAATTACAAATTCAAAATCTTAAACCAATCTATTTCACAAGTAATACATTTACATATAAAATTTATAAAACATATACTATTACAACACAGTACCTGCTAATAATGCTCTCTCCCTACAAATAAAAAGTAGCACAAAAAGTTTGATAACATCAACATACAAGCAAAATATCCTAAACATGTAATATTTTATAAAGATATTCATTTTTAAACCCATGCATGCACCATGCCCTCTCTGGTTATGTGTTCCAATTCATTGTTTATTCCTTATTAAAAAGGAAAGAAAATAGAAAATTGAAGCTACACGGCGTGTCATTAGGTACCTGTCATTATTATATATGGATCTTTCACATCAAGAAAGTCAAATTTTAGATAATCTGGCAAAAACAGATATTTATACTGTTGAATTTTTCTTGGGCTTGATAATTTGGTACCTGATACTTGGTAATGTGTTTCTTCTACGTAATGATTTGTTTGCTTACATTAAAGTCGGTTACCTTTTCACAACATAATTATGTTTGAAAATATAACGATAAGACTTGGTAAAATATCTGTGAACTGCGTTTGGTGATTTGACTTGTGAAAATTGGTTTCTAATCGGCCGACATGGAGATATTATGGCATGCTTATCATTTTTTTTTTCATTTTGCGGCACGCTTTGTATATGCTAGTTCCAGCACGCGTGGCGTTCTTTTCACATTTTTTAGGAATAATTTTTTAAATACTCTGATAATTTATACAGTTTTCTATTAGTTTAATGTTAATGTTGAAAATAAAAGATGATTAGAGAGGATTGATCTCAGCCACACATCATTGATCAATTAAAATAGAATAGAAACACTGTACTGTACAGTACCAACGGCTCTTTATTTTACCGTTAGAATAAGCTTTGTATAAATAGAACTTAGAAACCTTGTAACAAATACAAGAGAATATACAAGAAATAGCATTTTTCTCCTCAGAATCAGATTGTTTCTTAAATCTCATAACTCTTATAATTCTCAACATGGTATCAGAGCTTCAAGCTCGATTCTGATAAATCAATATCCAATAACCCGATAAAGCTTCCGATAAATTCTCAAGCATTGCAAGAATGGATCAATGGGGGCAGCAATCTCACGAGGCTACCAACCCATCGAAACTCTCTCCACAATTGCTAAATGGCTCGAATTATATTTCATGGGCCAAATCAGTCTCAATTACCCTTAGCGGTAGAGACAAAATTGATTTCATCACCGGAGACAACAAAAAACCAGAACCATCCAATCCAGAAAAGATAACAGAGGTCGAGAAAATCCAAATCAGAAAATGGCAAAAAGAAGACCACTATGTAATGTCTCTCCTATTTGGATCAATGGAACAACAAGTTCTCGATTTATTTCTCCAAAATTGCAACACATCAAAAGAACTATAGGATGAAATTCAAACCTTCTATGGGCAGCGCAAAAATCATTCCCATGTTTATCGGTTGCAACTCGAAATCCAGCAAGAATAAAGGGAACAAAAACCCATTTAGAATACCTTGCATCTTTAAAGAAGAAATACGATGAACTTGATATCTATCGGCCATTCACAACCGACCCGAAAGATCTCAAAAAAAGAAAAGAGGAAGATCGAATTTTCTCGTACCTCGCAGGCCTTGATGCAAGCTATGAGAATATTCGGTCACAAATTATTAAGCTCCAGACCTTCCCTCCTTTTCCGAGGTTGTAAGCCAAATCCAATGGGAAGACTCCCTACGGGAGGCCATGGGGGGTCCACAAGCCAGCAGTGGCGAAGGACACGAGCCCCACGGCCATACCGTCAGAAATCAAGAGCCTCACAGCCATGCCGTCCGAAATTTCCAAAACCCTAGCTTTCAATCTCACCCAAATCGGCAAAATCAAAAGAACGAGAAATGCTCTCATTGCAAGAAAGATGGTCATACGGCTGAGAGATGTTTTTTTCTTCACCCACACCTTAAACCGAAGTGGTGGAAAGATGGAGAATCGAAGAAGGAAAGGGGCGACGGATATGAAAGGAGAAAAGAGAGAGACAGAGAGTCTATGCGAAGGGGCGCTGGGGGTTTTTCATCTCAACCCGGATCCGGATCCGGACCCAATACCGCATCTGGTTCAACCGAACCAAGTCTAAACCGGGCTAATGAAGGTTTTTCGCTGGCGGGTCAACCGGGTCAGCTGATCAAATGCAACAATTGCTCCAGCAGCTCTCTGTGCTGATCTCTAATCAAAATCAAGTTCCAAGCTCTTGTGGTATTGTATCTAACTCTAAAAATTTTAATTTAATTGATCAAATAATTATTGATAGTGGTGCAACCGATCACATGTTCGGTAATGAAAAATTCCTTACCAATTTGAAATTGCCAAAAAATGAACAATATGTGGTAGTTGCCAATGGTATGAAAGAAAAAATAAATGGTATAGGTACAATTAATTTGTGTAATAAAACAATTAGTGATGTTTTATTTTTAAATTTTTTTCCTATTAATCTACTTTCGGTTATAAAATTAACTCAAAAATTTAATTGTGAAGCAATCTTCTCTTGTAAAAATGTTATATTTCAGGACCGGGTAACCGGGGAGAAGATTGGTGAAGGTTTTCTCGAAAATGGGCACTACCTTTTGAATTTACAAGAACTAAATTTTTGTGCTTCGGCAAGCTCAATTAATTATGATAGATGGCACAAAAGACTTGGGCATCCTTCCGACAAAGTTTTAAATTGCATCTTAGATTTTCCAAAGAACAATTGTACTAATTGTGATATTTGTAGAATGGAAAAACAAACGAGACTTCCTTTTTCACTTTCTAATAGTAAAAGTGAAGCTTTGTTTGATTTAGTCCATTCCGATGTATGGGGTCCGGCCCCAATTATTTCTTATAATGGATTTAGATATTTTGTTATATTTATCGATGATTTTTCTAAAGCTATATGGTTGTATATACTTAAATCCAAAGATGAAGTATTTAATTGCTTTCAAGAATTTCTATGTCTCATAGAAAACCAATTCAATGCTAAATTTAAAATTTTTAGATCGGATAATGGAACCGAATTTATAAATAAAAATTTTACAACTCTCTTTAAAGAAAAATGAATTATACACCAAACAACATGCATAAACACTCCCGAACAAAATGGAGTGTCGGAAAGGAAAAATAGGCATTTATTAGAAATGACTCGTGCATTATTATTTCAAAATAACGTTCCAAAATTATATTAGTCGGATGCAATTCTTTGTGCCACTCATCTAATTAATAGGCTACCTAGTACTATATTGAAAAATAAAAGTCCAATCGAAATTCTTTATCAACAAAAAAAGAATCTTGATTATTTGAGAGTTTTTGGTTGTATATGTTTTGTTCATATTAAAAGGAAAGACAAATTTGATTATATGTCAACCAAAGCTATTTTTTTAGGGTATTCATCCTCAAAAAAGGGTTATAAATGTTACGACCCAATTAATAAAAAAGTTTTCATATCTATAGATGTAATATTTTGTGAAGATGAACCATATTTTAAAAAAATTGAAATTACCAAATATACACATGAGAATAGAATAAGGCCAAGTATGTCCTATATATATGATGATCTAGAGTTTATACCAAGTATGGATAGCGAAATTGAGCCTAATAATAATGAAGAAGAATTGGATGAGAATAATAATAATAATAATAATGATAATGATAATAATGAGGAAGAAGAAAATACAACGGTACGAAGGTCCATAAGAGTTCGGCAACCATCTACCAAACTTAGAGACTTTGTAACATATACGGTACAATACCCCATACAAGATTTTGTATCATATGAAAATATCTCATCTAATTATCATTCATTTCTTACCATCATTGAAAATGAGATTGAGCCAAGCAACTATAACGAGGCTATAACCAACCCGGTATGGTGTAAGGCCATGAAAGAAGAATTAAAGGCTCTTGAAAAAAATAATACTTGGGTAATTGTTCCATTACCCAAAAATAAAAAACCCGTTGGGTGTAAATGGGTGTACAAAACCAAACTTAAAAGTGATGGTTCCCTCGAAAGGTATAAAGCTCGATTAGTGGCCAAATGATATACTCAAACCTACGGTATAGATTACAATGAAACCTTTGCACCGGTGGCAAAAATGAATACCGTTAGAATTTTATTTTCTATCGCGGCAAACAATAGTTGGAATTTATACCAAATGGATGTAAAAAATGCTTTTCTTCAAGGAACACTTGAAGAAGAGGTGTATATGACACTACCACCGGGCCATAAAATAGAAAATATTTCTAATATAGTTTGTAGGTTAAATAAATCAATCTACGGATTGAAGCAATCTCCTCGGGCATGGTATGGCAAATTTAGCTCATATTTACTTTTGTGTAATTTTAAAATTAGTAGTGCCGACCACTCCTTGTTTACCAAAAGTGAAGGAAAAAATGTAACCATTGTCTTGGTATATGTCGATGACTTAATAGTTACCGGAAACAATTTTGAGGAGATTAAAAAAATTAAATCCCAACTAAAAGATAAATTTGACATTAAAGATCTAGGATACCTAAAATATTTTTTAGGAATAGAAGTAGCATTTTCAAATAAGGGCCTCTTCATTTCACAACGAAAATATACTTTAGATTTGTTAAAAGAAACCGGTAAATTAGGTTGTAAACCGGTCCTCTACACCAATTGACACTAAATATAAATTAAATACCGAGGATGGTGAACCTTTAGAAGACATAAGCCAATTTCAAAGACTCGTAGGAAAATTAATTTACCTTACGGTAACTCGTCCGGATATTTCCTTTTCGGTAAGTCAAATTAGTAAGTTCATGCATTCCCCAAGAACACCCCATTTAGAAGCCATAAATAGAATATTAAGATATTTAAAAGGGAACCCCGGAAAAGGCATAAAAATGATGAACAATAATTCTAACGAAATATGTGGCTATCCGATGCAGATTGGGCCGGTAGCTTTGATAGAAAATCCACCACCGGCTTTTGTACATTTGTAGGCGGGAATTTAGTCACATGGAAGAGCAAGAAACAAAATGTCGTAGCTCGATCAAGTGCGGAGGCGGAATACCGAGCTATGGCATCCACCGCAAGCGAGTTAATATGGATTAAACAACTACTTAGAGACATGGGCATTAAAAATGATCAACCTATGAAGATGTATTGCGATAATAATTCCGCTCGTCATATCGCATCGAATCCAGTGTTTCATGAGAGAACGAAGCACATAGAAGTGGATTGCCACTTTATTAGAGAAAAAGTCTAAGCCAAAGAAATAGAGACACCGTTCGTATGTAGCAAAGAACAACTTGCGGATGTTTTTACCAAAGGCTTGGACCCGACGCATTTTGAGACTATCAATAACAAGCTAGGATTGTATGATATATACCTTCCTAGCTTGAGGGAGAGTGTTGAAAATAAAAGATGATTAGAGAGGATTGATCTCAGCCACACATCATTGATCAATTAAAATAGAATAGGAACACTGTACTGTACAGTACCAACGGCTCTTTATTTTACCGTTAGAATAAGCTTTGTATAAATAGAACTTAGGAACCTTGTAACAAATACAAGAGAGATATACAATAAATAGCATTTTTCTCCTCAGAATCAGATTGTCTCTTAAATCTCATAACTCTTATAATTCTCAACAGTTAACTTTAAAAAATACATTAATTTTTTAATTTACCTCTAATTAACTATAAAAATGTTCTCAAACATTTTTTGTGAAAGCATTAAAAATGTGAGAAAAAAATCAGGTTGTTTTTTAGGATTAAGGTTGGATGAATATTTTGTAGAAAATTTACACCGAAATGAAGAAAATTGTTATTACAACGAGAACCAGAGTAAAATGAAAAAGGTAAACAAAAAGATGGGAATGGAGGAATTCATATTACCTAAAGTAACTCAAATTTTGAGTTTAGATATGAACCGTTAGATCTATTTCGGCACAAATACTAAAGAGATCCGCACATTTTAAATTCAAAATTTGAGTTGCTTCACATGAGCCAGACTCGGACTTTAAAAGTGACTATCCTTAAGGTATCTAACCGTGTAGAATACTCACAATCAAACCAAAAACAATTCAGTGCATAACTCATGTCACATTTTACGCGATCAGATATCAAGTTGGATTGATAACGGATCTTCTGTGGTCACCATTTTTGAACCTGTGGCAAGTGGCAACCAGAATAAAAAAAAGCCTTTTAGATCTGGATTTCCAATTCAGAGATGGATCAACGTCGATTCATCTATAGCTCGAAATCTCATTATACTTGTTCTCTTTTTTTTTTTCTATTATTTTATAGTATTTTTTGTAAATTAAAAATTCTCTAAATTGGGAACTGGTAAATGAGGTTAAAAAAATAAAAAAATAAAAACGGTGGGGCGTGAGGGGAGGGATGGGTAATGAATGGGACATCAAGAGAACTCTCAGGCGTGTGGGTCCGGATCCCCTAAAGTACCCCAACTTTTGGGTTTTCGATCGGGGCAATCCGATTCAATGCTACCGCTCGAGATTGTCTCGGAATTCGAATCCGCTGTCAGAATGTGTGCGTTTCACATCATGATGAATAATCACGATCCGAATCAGACGATTCCGATTTAAAATCCAAAAATTGAATCCGAATTCAATTCGATCGTACAATAGCAGTGACACGGGTTTATCACGTAGGAAAAAGAGGATGGTTCGATAGACATCGGATTCATTCGATCGTATTAAAATTAGTGCAGACAATTTATATTATATTAAAATCTGTTCCATGAATCTAAATGGCCGAGCAAACTATAAAACATATTAAACGGTTTTGGTCGGACAGGTGTCATCGTACTGTTCCCTTTCTCTTATATATTAACATCGGTGGCAATAAAACCCAAATTTAAAAAAAATGTTGTAAAAATAATGCTCATATTTAATTATTTAATATATGATATTTTAGTGTTTTGTGTTTTTAGTTGATGTTTCAGGCTATATTGTGCAATAGCAATGTTTTAAATAGTGCACTATAGTGTTTTCGGATCAAAAAAACTATGACATTATGGCCATATAGTGTCATAGCGCTGTTTTTTCAACCGTTCTGCTATGACGTGATAAACGCTATTTAAACCTTTGTGCAATAGTAACAGTAGATCGATGATTTCGACGCAATCAGGCTGAACAACTAGTTGTATACCACGATCTACGATCTATAGAGAAATACATAAAAAAAAAAATCACAACTATCACACATGGGAGGCAGCGCTCAATTACTCATGGAGAATCAATGAGATCAATGCGCCAACATTATTTCATCTAATCAAATGAAAATAGACTAACTGGGAAAGGATGTTAATTTCCTTCTAATTTTGCTATAAATAGAGACTCAGTCTATAAACTCATTCACAATCAAATTATTTCCTCTTATACAAACTC
This sequence comes from Carex parvula, assembly GCA_025461045.1. Lineage (NCBI taxonomy): Eukaryota > Viridiplantae > Streptophyta > Magnoliopsida > Poales > Cyperaceae > Carex > Carex parvula. The sequence continues at coordinate 24,260 of JAJGRW010002402.1, forward strand.
GTGATTTACATCCTTTTTACTGCCCTTTTTCTGATCTTAGCAACCTTTACACAATTTTAGATCTATACAACTCCAGAAGGAACCTAAAGTTGCCACCAGTGGTAAAGGGATGGCCACCATAGTGATAATTTAATTGTTAGGGAAAGGTTCGGCAAGATCAAAAATTCGTAATTCGGGTATAATTCGGGAATGATTCGGTACAACAAAAAAGTAAAAAAAAAGAAAAACAAAAAAAAAATCTTAAATTTTTTTTTTAATTTTAAAAAAAAAAAATTAAAACTTTTTTCGCGTTTTTGTCGCGAATAATTCGTAATTCGCATTTTATATGTATGTTATTTGCGAATAAAATGTATTATATTTTTTACGTTTTAAACAGAGTTCGTACGTAAAAAACCGTTTAATACGCGAATAAAACGCGAATATATCGCGAGTGCTGTCACTGTAATATCGCGTTTTTAATAAAACCCTACATATTGTGACTCTACGGCTCCACGCTAAACCCTAGGTTCATCACGTATAAATTACGATAGCTCCGCTCTCTGTCTCTCTTGCTTTGCTGCCTCCATGTTCTAAACCTTCTATTTAAATTCTTGAGCAATTATTCCTAGATTCCAAAAATATTATCAATATCTTCTATTGAGGCGTTCAATTTTCATCTTCATCCGAGAAGAGGTCTAACAATTGCAACAAACGCACAAGGTTTGTCTCAAATTCTAATATTCATGCTAAATAGATTTAGTTTATTTTTGTCAATATATTTTTGTTTATGGATCATGTTCGCCGTGCAAGTAAGAATTTCAATCTAGGCTGTATTTTAGGTTTTTTAATAGTAGTGTGAAATCTCTAGAATTCAGTCTTTCATCTCGCCGTTTCCAAAATCAATTTGAATAAATTGCACTAGAAGCCTCAATTTATTCTTTTTCCTGGGAATCAATAATGAGGAGAATGTTCTCAGACCTTGTAGTGATGAAACAAATTTTCCTATCTACTTGTAAAAGAGTTTATTCCATTGTCACACTTTGATTTGCATCCCCTAGAATTTTGGTCTTCTAAATTTAGTGCAATCGTCAAATTTGAGGCATTCCATTATATGGTGAAAATCTCAATACATAAGTAGACTTTATTTTTGTAAAACTCAATTATTATAGGTCATAGTTAAATACATTTAATTAAAGAACCTAGATTTAGTATGGATGTGAATTCAACTGTGTCTGTGTCAATTGGTGTATCCCAATCAGTTTTTAGACTTTAGTTTTGGTGTTTATGTCTTGTTCCTGTATGTGCATGCACACTTACATATGTTATCTTCAAATTTTTTCAGTGCTTATGACTGTACTGGTAGACATGTGCATTCATGTTAGTATATCTGAAAACCTCAAAGAAATATCTTACAGCTGTTGTTCATTCAAAAAATAGTTTGATATGTATAAAGGGGAAGTTTTTTGTGATGACTTCAATATAGCATCCCAAAAATATTATTTGGTGACGCTTGAAAGGAATTGTGTGAGAAAATCAATTGTTCTGTTCGTTTAACTTTGAGACATACATATTGTTGCTTTACAAAATGTACTATATATATATATATCGCTAGTAATGTTTGCAAAACTCTGTGTCAACTGTTTTAAGAGTAAAAAAATCCTGATACTTTACTTTTTGGTGTTTATGTCTTGTTCCTGTATGTACATGCACGCAGATATATGTATCTTCAAATTTTTGCAGTGCATTTGGTTGTACTGGTAGACTATGCATTCATGTCAGTATATCTGAAGACCTCAAAGAAATATTTTACAGCTGTTGTTCAATAAAAAATATTTTGATGTGTATAAAGGAATTTTTTTTTTGTGATGACTTCAATCTAGCATCCAAAAGACCTTTATTTCTGTGATGCTCGAAAGGAATTGTGTGAGAAAATTAATTATTCTGTTTGCTTTAACTTTGAGATATACTTATTGTTGTTTTGCAAAATATACTATTTATATCGCTAATAGTGTTTGCGAAACTCCGTGTCAACTGTTTCAAGAGTCAAATTAATATCCTGAAAGTAAAATTTTAGAATTTACTTTTTGGTGATTATGTCTTGTTCTTGTATGTGCATGAACACAGGTATATGCATCTTCAAATTTTTGCAGTGCTTTGGTTGTACTGGTAAACTGTGCATTTCATGTCAGTATATCTGAAGACCTCAAAGAAATATTTTATAACTGTTGTTTATTCTATTTTGATATGTATAAAGGGATGAAATCTTTTTGTGATGACTTCAATATAGCATTCCAAAGAATATTATTTTTGTGATGCTTGAAAGGAATTGTATGAGCAAATTAATTGTTCTATTCGCATTAACTTTGAGATACACTTTGAGATACACTTATATCATTAATAGTGTTTGTGAAACTTCATGTCAACTGTTCCAAGAGTCAAATTAATTTACAAAATATACTATATATATCGCTAATATTGTTTGCGAAACTTCGTGTCAGCTGTTCCAAGAGTCAAATTAATAATACCCTGATAGTAGATTAACCATCTTCAAGAGAAAACTAAAGTCAAAATTTTAAATCAATATGATCCTTGTGCTTTTTTGGGAAGTCCTTTTTTCATGCCATCAAATCATGTTGAGCAGCTCCTTTCTTTTTAATTTATAATTCATAGTCGTAAGATGCTTGTTTTTAAAAAATAACATGTAGTTCATTCAGAGTTCTTAATATAAATGATAGATGTAGATATATAGAATCACTTGCTTTTAGTGTATCCAAGCAAGATCACAGAGAAGGGAAGCACTTGATATGTAGGCCATGCTTCAAGATGGCTTCTTTTATTCTTGCTAGTAAATCATAAATTTAGGATAGATTAGTCAATTATGCTATGTTTTCAGATACTAAAATATATATTCTGAAACAGCACGTACCACTTTGTATTCTTTTACCATGAAAGACCCAGAAAAAGAGAACTATTCATGTAGTGTAATGACTTTTGAATATAGATAATTATAATTTGTTGATAGAAATTATTTTATCTTTATTTACATGATCTTCCATTAGTAAATGAATCTACATAAACCAGACAAGGTATATTTCTTCTGAACAAAGATTAATGGTTGGATATTACATTATTGTTATCTTGCTCAGGTCTTGACATAAGAGGCTAATTAAGTACTTCTCTCTTTCTCCTAAATGGTCGGGAAGCAGCCTTCTCAATCATGACCAAGAACAAAAGATAATGCGACAAGTAGCATGCTCGAGCTTCAGCATGAGTGGTTTAGGAAATGAGGAGTTGTGTGGGGCTTTGCTCCACCTAGCTTTGTACAGTTGGCACGTCATGCCTTACTATACTTCGGCACTTCCTTTCCTAATATTCATGGTATATCCGTGCCTCCTTTCCTCTCTATATAGAATTTCAATTTATGAGCTTGATTTAACTTAATTTAATTTGAAATGTCAGATCTTTGCTTCAAGTGATCCGTGGCTTATCATACTTCTTTTGCATACTTGTTCCACCAACATGGCATTATAGTGTTATGCGTGTGCTTCCTCCACTCAGGTTTGGACAGTTGGCATGCCATGCCGTACTATACTCAGGTTTTTTCCTTTCCTAATGTTCATAGATTGTCCTGATGTCCTTTCCTTTTTTAATAATTTATTTTTTTCCAATTGATTAGCAGAATACAAATTCTTCGAGTTTGACAGAGATTTGCTAGTCTCTTCTCTGGGTTTTAGATCCGGACCGTCAGATCTGCTTTGGTACGGATATAAAAGGGACCCTGTGCATTCCAACTCGAACAAGCTTGGCCTGGATTTTGATGGGTCGGACTGGATCTAAACTCAAAATTTGAGTTACTTAAAGAGGATTTGGACTCCTTCCACACTAGGGGTGTCAATGATACGGTAAGGGTCAGGTGGAGATATTTTCATGTCCATACCCACTTAAAAATAGTCTTACCCATACTCTACTCTTACCCATTAAATATGAACTTACCTATATCCTACCCTTACCCATTAAAAGATTGAACCTCCGCGGTCAACAAGACGGAACAGCATGTAAAAGTCCTGATATGTTTGACTTATTTAGCTTTCTTTTATTTTTTTTATGATCTGTAGATCTGAATTTGTTTTTCTTTTTTCCTTTTTTAATTTCCATTTCTGTTTTTTTTTTTACTTATCAGACCGGTAGATCAGGTGAAGTGCGAGGAAGTGTGTAAAAAGATGAAAGATCTATTGGCAATAAAGAATTTCAAGGTCAATGAGTTGGTATGGGCAGAGACTGACAGGTGGACCCCAGCTTGGCCTGCTGTTATCATTGACCCCCCAACAGCAAGCACCCGAGGTGGTTTTGAAGGCTTGTGTAATGGGTACGATTTGGGCAAAGTCTACTTCCTCAAAATTCAAATGTAATATATGTGTAATGGGTACGATTTGTGTTATGTATTTAGGCGAAGTCTCTGTTATTATCCTTTGTATTAGATTGTAGATTAAATCTCTTGATATAAAAAATTCAAATGTAAATTAATAGATATTGTTCAGAAGTTTGGGCTACTATGTTAGTGCTACTTTGATTAATTGAGCAAATGTATTTCTAAAAGTTATATAAGACGAGGGATTTTGGTATGTTTTTACTATAAATGTATTGACTGGCAAAAGAAGCCACGAGACGAAAGCACTTAAGCAATTAATCTATAAACACCGAATTAATCTCATAAAAAAACAAAATAGATAAGAATCAGAATTATTAGAGCAGAGCAAGATAATATCTCATAGGAAGCGCTCTGGGAGAAAATGAGAGAGCATATCCCCTGTATTTACTTCAATCAGTGAGCTCAAGAATGTGCGTATTCATGACACTGCTCAACTATTTTCCAATCCATTTAATTCAAATTGTAGTTCTGAATATTGACTACTAAATAGTTTCCTGAAATTATTTTATTGTGCGTATATAAATTATGGAAAACATGTAAGTCATACAACATAAACTAAGCAAAAAGATTAATACAATAATGATTGCCCCATGATCATGGACATATATACTCTTCTAATTATAGTAAACTTATAAGGTTGGAGTCTAGTTTGAACAATTGCTTGTACTTGAACAACGCAAACAATTATACAACAATAACACCGATTGCAACACTTAGCAACTGTGGCCACAAAACAACAACAATTAGATCACTTTCATGAACAACAATTAAGTTGATGACAACTGCAATTATCCATAATTAGTGACTCTGACTTCTAATACTAATGAACTCCCTTATTTTGAACTTGTCACCAATTACTTGCACAAAATATGATATTTTTGCCTTGCTAACATCAGAACAACTTTTCAAATGTAGTACCTATCACCTAAAATTGTTTTTTCTTCCCTATAAACAGAGTAACTTCTCAACATCGCTGCCATATATAAATATCCATACAACATTTGATTACTACAGCAATACATTGTCAATTGCGTACAATACCAATTCATTATAACAGAGATATGGCTTCCTCCTATTCACTTTTCCTATTCACTTTGTTTGCTTGTCTCTCTTGTCATGTAATTGCATTTGATCCTAGTCCTCTCCAAGATTTTTGTGTTGCTGACAAGAACTCTCAAGGTACATATTTCATTCACTACACATTCTTCTTTGTAGTATTAATTTAGACAAAAAATTACTCCATTGCATTGTTAAATCATGATAGATATTTTAATTCACCAAAACAAAATTCAAATATTATAACCTCTATGTAGACAACATTTCACCAATGAAACACCAATTAGATTATATATTTAATTTTCTTTTGTGAGCATGCAGTGCTTGTGAATGGCTACACATGCAAAGATCCAGATGATGTGAATCCAGAAGACTTTCTCTTCTCTGGCCTCGACAAACCTGGCCGTATTGATCCAGATCTCGGATCAAATGTGACAGTAGTTGATGTGCATAAGCTTGTTGGTCTCAACACACTGGGCATCTCAGTTGCTCGTCTTGACCTGTCACCCAATGGCGGCCTGGTCCCACCACACATCCACCCTAGAGCAACCGAAATTCTTACCGTTTTGCAGGGTACCCTCTATGTCGGATTTGTGACATCAGCCCCTAACTACAAGCTCATTGCTAAGGTGTTGAACAAGGGTGATGTGTTTGTTTTTCCTATCGGACTCATACACTTCCAGTATAACATCGGTAGAGTCCCAGTTGTTGCTTTTGCGGGATTGAGTAGCCAAAATCCTGGTGTAATTCCTGTGGCAAAGGCCATTTTTGGCTCAAATCCTCCTATTTCAGATGATGCTCTAGCTAAGACATTTAAGCTCGACAAAAACACCATCGACAAGCTCCAGTCCGAATTTTGGTCGGCAACTAATTAATGTGTTTATTTTCCTATTTATTCTCAGGCATCCTATTCAAACAATTTTTTTTTGTATCAGATGAAATTGTTATCAATAAGAAAGTAAATGCTTTTGTGTATTCTTGCTTGTAAAAGAAAAGAAAAGAAGATTGCTTGTGTATTTATTTATTCCTTAACTTATATATTCTTTCTTTGATGCATAATTTTATTCTTAATCTCAGTAATTTGCACTTTGGCTGATAGCTGAACTCAAGAACAATTATTTATTTGTCTTTCGTAAGAAAATAATTAATCTATATTAATTAGGATTAAGGATTTGCATACGTGCGTAATGATGATAATTGAGAAAGCACGTGTGCTCTAATTATTTTGGATGTGCTACTTGTTACTAAGTTCTTTTAAAAATGTGATTAAACTACTGATTAAAACACGGCGTGTTGGAATGATGATCACTTTTACGCCGTGAAGGCATGAATGACATTATGTGAAAAGGAGGAACAATGAACCAGGCAAGCTACGCAGAATTCATATCCCCTAAGGTAACATTTTGAGTTTGGATCCGCACCGTCTAATCTGCTTTGTTACAGATTAAAGGGGCCATATGCATTCCACCTCAGGCTGGATTGATCAGGATTCTGATCGGATGGTCCAGATCCAAAATCAAATATTTTATAACCTCAGAGGATACGAATTCGGTTATGTAGCCTGTGTCTCTGTTACCCCATCTTCTTCTGGACCTCTTGATCTTAGCTTGTGTCCTGGTTAATGGTTTAATTTCACTTCTAAGAGGAATTTACTGGACCAGGTGGTGTGCACCTCATGAATCACATTATTTGAAATAGAGTATATGGTTCGGGCTCATATACTCGACTCCGATTCGGGTTGAACTCGGCTCTGTTGAACTTTAATTTTGAATTAGGACTGAGTTTGGGCATTACCTAAATTATGTACAAACCCGGCTCATTAGCATGCATAACTATAAGACAAAGGGGGTTAGATGCAACTAAAAGAGTGAAGAGTGAAGAGAGACAATTTATCAACACAACACATCAATGTAATTGACCTAATGTTAATGACAAAAAAAAAAAAAAAAAAGTGAGAGAGATTCAAGATTTGAAACAGGTAGATTTAAAAGGGTCTGTATCCCCTCGGGTAACCTGAGGGTGAATAGAGAAAGAATCGCCCTGATTTAGTTTCAACCAGGTCAAAAGAATTGGATGCATATTTAGATATAGGGGTTCGCTTAAAGATTCGTGCAAGAGTTAAAAAGACGATATGATTTTCTCTATTGCATCCTTAGATAACCTGAGGGGACATAGATTTGATTTAAAAAGGGAGAATGTCATGTATACTCCTACAAAATTTCAAAATTACGTATTTTTCCCTATAAAATTCATAATATCGTATTTATACTTATAAATTTCAAAAACTCACAAATTTAATAATTTATTGTAGCATGTGTAAGAAAAATGTCCAGTCTACTAATTGGTCGGTTTCTGTACTTGTTATGCATTCACAACAGCGTTTAGGTATACACTTGTTTGTGCATCATAAGTAAAAAAATGAACCATTTGTCACTATAATTGGTCAATTAGATGACTAAACATTTCTCTTAAATATGCTACATATTTTTTATTTTTTTAATAAATAATAAAATTGATGTTTTATAAATTTAAAATGGGTTTTAATTAAAGAAACAATAAATTGGATAAATTTGTGACAAAATTTAGAAAGATAAATATAATATTTTCAGTTTTAGAGGGGAGAATATGTAATATTGCATTTTTTAGAGGTATACCTGAAATTCCCAAATTTAGAAAAGACAGGTTTAAGACTGTCAATTTTTATTTTTATCTTATATGATAATTATAATGAGATTTTATATTTGAAAGCTGCTAATAATCTCCAAACACTAATTCCCAGATTATCCCCGGATTTAGCTAAAAAGTGTCTGTAAACTTCTTCACGGGATTTTGTAAACTTCAATACTAATCATGTAAACTAATTCAATGAATTATACAAACATAACAACTTTTCATTACCGTTTGGTCCCCAATAAACCTCCAGTTTAATCTCCAGTTTAACAACTTTAACTGTTTTGACCGGGACCACTTGTAGACCTTTGATCAGGACCACTGGAACCGTAGCTAGAATATCTCTAACAACTTTTCAAAATAGTAACTAACCGGGACTACTTTAAAATTATGTAAAAGTAATTTTTTTCCAAAAAAATTTCCCAAATTTTTTTTCAAAATTTTTTTCCAATTTTTTTACAAATCTGCATCTAGATGCTACTTTTAATTATTTTAGATTATGTAAACCTTATCAAATAACTCTGTAGACAATATCGTTAAAAAAATTAATTTTAATTTTTTTCAAAATTGTATTTAGTTTTCAATTTTTTCTTAATTCTGCATCTTGATGTTTCTTTCAATTTTTTGAATTATGTACACTTATCACATTACTCTCTGTAAACTTAATGTTTGTTATGTTTACAGGATAAAAAAAAAATGATTTACAGGATTCAAAGAAACAGTTTACAGGGTTTAAAGTGGTCCCGGGTTACTTTTTAGTTTTAAAAAGTTGTTAGAGAACTTCTACAAGCTGTCCCAGTGGTCCTGGTCAAAGTACTACAAGTGGTCCAAGTGGTTCTGGTCAAAACAGTTAAACTTGAGAGTTTATTGGGGACCACACTATATTAAAAAGTCGTTAGTTTTTGCAGAATTTGTTGAATGACTTTACCAAATTGAGTATTGAAGTTTACCGAATTATGAGAATAAGTTTACAAACACTTTTCAAGTGGTGACAGTTGGTTTGGGGATATTTAAGGATTGGTGTTGGGGGACCGCATGAGTAGACCATTGTTGTTAATGACAGTTGAAAGCGCTTGGGGACCGGTCCAGAGATTTTCCGAGAATTAAACTTGAAGAATATTACTTTTTCTCTTTATATTTAACTGAAGTTTAAATATATTTGTAAGTTTCAAATTTAGAAGAATAAATATAATATTTTGAGTTTTAGAGCGAAGAATATGTAATATTGCCTTTTTTAGAGGTATACCTGAAATTACCAAATTTAGAAAAGAAAAGACATGTTTAAGACTGTCAATTTTTATTTTTATCTTATATGATAATTATAATGAGAGTTTTATATTTAACTGAAGTTTACATGTTAAATAAACTAACTCACATCAATAAAAAAAGTACTCAAAGAATTAATTTAATTTTTTTTTGAAAAGTAAAGATACTATTTTTTTTCCTAAGGTTCAAGAATTAGTTGATAAAAGTAAAATAATACAGAGCAATTTAATTATTTTTAACAAGTTAGAGATTTTTTCGAGAATTTAACTCCCAAATAACGCTGGTTGCTGGATAAGTCTGTTCGCTCCCAAATGAGAGGTACAGAGCTTCACTACAGCCTAAGCTGTAGAGTTTAAACCCTATTCAACTCTTTGACGAAGGTTGCAAGTGCACAACCCTGTCGTGTAGTTAGAACGGGTGTCGATCCTCAGGAACGGTCTATTTTCTGAACTTAAACTATTTCTAGTTAGGTACTAGAAGTTGAATGTTTGGGGTTTGTTTGTTTAATCCTAAGGTATATGAACAAGTCGAATGAAATGAAAGAATGAATGAACAAGTATGAATGTATGAACAATTGTATGAACAATGAATTAACAGAAAAGAATCAACTAAATGTTTGTATTTTGTACTATGGTATAAAGGGGTGTTTCAAGGGTTTCAGATTTCATCTTCAACTTTGCTGCTCAGGACCTGCCACGCGACCCGCATGCTCTCGCATGCGACCCGTGTGACGCGACCCGCATGCTCTCTCATGCGACCCGCTTGCTCTCGCATGCGACCCGCTTGGCCTTAAGCGCCCTGAACCTGGCACGCGACCCGCAAGCTGTGGGTTGCGACCCTCGTGATGCGACCCGCGTGCTAAGTCACGCGACCCGCATGGTCCCTTGGGCTGAATCTGCACATGTCAGAAACTTATTATTTAAATCGTGTAAGGTTAGATTGACCGTACCTAGTGTCACTGAACCTCAACTTTCGTGTGTTGGCTTAGCAGACCTGGTTTGGAATTGCAATTTCACCTTCTCAGGTTTAATCAAGCTGTTTGATCTAAACCTAAGTTCTCAATTATGTTTACTAAAGGTATCCACAAGCTGAGCAAGAGCAAGTGGAAACTTTCACCTTTCGGCTACTCATTGACCTCACTTTTCGGTTCTAAGACCTACCTCAAGTACTTAACCTAATTTGCAAGAAGCATCAAGCCTTTGGTACAAGAAGAAATGCCTAAGGCATTCAACAGTAAGCAATCAAGAATCAAACAATTCAGATCAAGCAGTCTCAAATAATACAAGAATCAAAGAAACACGAAATAACAATAAGAATCAATCCATGTGCATCATCAAACAAAGTATCAGATTACAAATCCAAACCCTCGAAACTACAAGTCTACTCAGACATGAATAAAATCAAAGTAAAAGAAAGAGAGAAGAAGCAAATCATTGTCAGAGAAGGAGGAGTGAAGAGGCTCGAAGCTTCTGGAGTCTTCTTCACCAAGTTGAGTAGCTCCAGATCCTCCAGATCGCCTCTCCTCTCCAGATCGCCTCTCCTCAAGCGCCAAGCTCCCTTCCTGGCGATCAGATCCCCCTTTTTGGGAAGATATCGGGGGGTCCCTTTTCTCAATTCGCGTCAGGCCTTATATAGGCATCTTAACGGGCTTTAATCAGGCCCTGGCGCAATTAACTCGACGCGGGTCGCGTGCCACCTCATGCGGGTCACATCGAGTGGAAGTGAGCAGTGAGGTTTGGCTCAGATTGTAGATCTTCTCGCAAGCTTTCCGAAAAGTGGTCATACGCTCAAAACGGAGTTACGAGTCAAAAGTTATGACTGTTTTAAGTTCGGTGCTGAAATTTCAGGATCTAATGCGACCCACGTGAGATCTGACGCGGGTCGCGTGGGGGAAGTCAGAACTCTGCCTGCTTTGCCTGTTTTCGCCTATTTCCTGCAAATCAACCACAAAACTGCAGCAGTACCATATTCTATTGATTTTCAATGTAAACTATGCAATTTAGTGGTCGAAAACATAAGGTCTGGTATGAAAATAGGTCGAAATAATAGATGAAATATAGACATATCAAAGTCCATCCCAACCGCAATCTGCTCATTTGAGTCATTTCATTTCCAGTCTTTAACTCAGCTCCACTGCACTTGCATAGTTGTTTCAGTACTCCACCTACCAGGTGACGATGACCATGTCTATGAATCTGTTTCTGGGGATAATACATTACATCCGTCCATCTCTTCCCCTCAATCGGACCACACCACGCGCCTCCTCCAACGCTCCCACTCAAGCGTCGTCCCCAAATCCCCACTTCGCCGTACAATACCTCGTCCAATCGTGCAGTTGCTTTTTATATTATTGTCATTAACTATATTTAGTATTTGCTTGTTAACGTTTTGGAGGAAAAAAAATATAATTTGCCATTCGGGGTTGCGCTTATTTATTTATTTTGGTTAATTTAGAACTTATATTTTTTAATCTTTTGATGTTTTTTTAAATTGTAGTGACCACCAACTGTGTGAAGGAAAATTTTGGCTTGCATTTTTGTTATGGCTTAGATGAATGCTAAAGATACTTAATAGATAAAAAATTCCTTAATTATTAAGATAGGATCAGCCCTGAATAAAATTACAAGAGATGAGAGGGCTTATTAAACCATAGCAGGGAGGTCAATTACTAAAATGCACCTAGAAACTAACAACAGATCAAATGGGGTCAATTAATTTAGAGTAAAATGTTATGATATTGTAAAATTGATTATCATCAAGAAAATTTTATATAATTGACTCCAATGTGTATCTGACCTCCATAATTTCTATCTTGTAGCTTCAACTCTAGTTATAAATAATTGGCGAATTAAAGAAAGGTCTATAATAAGGTATACAAATTAGGAAAAAAGGTCCATAAGGTACCCAATAATTGACGAAATTACCAGTAAAGCATAAATTTATTAAGCACCGATATTGGACTAGGCTCAAACAGTACTACTTAATTGGTAATCAGTTTCATGCATCCCCTCAAAAACTTTGAAATTACGTATTTCTCCCTCTAAAATTCATAATTTAATATTTATCTTTCTAAAGTTTGAAAACTCACACATTTATCCAATTAATTGTTTTTTCTATTAAGACTCATTTTAAATTTATAAATTATCTATTTTACTCTTAATTAAAAGATAAAATTCCTCCCTCTCTCTCTCTAGATCAAAAATAATTTCAAGACATGGTTGTTTCAACATAGAGAGGCTGTTTCAAGGCTCATCTCGTCTGATCACGTAGGAAGCCCCTCCTCAGTACCTCAAACACGCTATCAACATTTTGTATTTAAATCGGTGTTGTTGGTTCCTGAGGCGCCACCTCGTCCTTTCATGTACTTTAATAAACTAAAACAGCATCAGGTTATTATTTTATTGTTTATTCATCTATAATAAATTTATGTGGGACACAAGGGTATGACTTTATATTCAATTGTGTGCTTTGCGTGCTTTTGTAACAAGGCTACAACGAAGCAGCATCAGCCCTTATTTACTTGCGTGCTTTTTAATCTCATAATTGTGTGAGCAAAAATTGTCCACAGGGACTCCTATCGTAGAGAGAGAGAGGTGAGGGATGATTTTTAGTTTTTAATAAAGAGTAAAATGGATAATTTATAATTTGAAATGAGTTTTAATAGAAAAATCAATAAATTAGATAAATTTACAAGTATTTGAACTTTAGAAGGATAAATATGATATTATGAATTTTTTTTTAGTAAAGATTAGAGGTCAAGCCACTGATATTATGAATTTTAGAGGGGGAAATATGTAACTTACCTTTTGTGCGTGATTAGCACTGAGGGTTTCGGAATAGAAGAGATTTTGGAAGCCTTCTGTTCCTTCTATGACCTTTTTCGCGATGAGGTATCATTTCATGTGATTACTTCATTATCATCTGAGATGCACGACCCATTTCCTTGCATGATCACAATCGACTTAGTATTACAGTTCAGTTACAGAAATTGTGCTTTCCTTCAGTAATAATTACCTCACAATTATGATATAAGAGCCTGTTCGGCAACTTCACTGTTGCCGTGGGAAAAAAAAAATTAACTCTTGAGTGAATTTTTTTTTTCCTATAGCAACAATAAAATTTAGTTCAACTTTTTTTTGATTCCACACCCACACCCATTCCCTCAAGGCCACCGAACAGGCCCTAAGTCTTGCATTAAAACAGTACTTAATTTGTCTGGTTCAAGATTTGTACAGACTAGAGAGGCGTGGTATCATGTTCTCTTTAATTGATCTAACTTTCTAGTTTTTATTAATAAAATCAATGACATGTCTACTTCTAGCCTAAAAAATGACTCCGCTAATAAACTAATAGAAAATAAGAAGTTAAGAGGCCTGAAAGGCCCAAAGCCCATTATCAGGAGAGGTACATATAATTTTCACATGCGAGAAATTGGTTACGGGCTTTTATTAGGACGCAAAAATATTATTTTATAAGAAATTAAATCCGAGAATTTCGTTAAGGGCTTTTTTAAAAGACGCAGTCCGCATAACGGCATAAGTTTATCTCCTCGGAAATTGAATCCGCTCGTCTCACGATCTCTAACAGTTGAACAGTCGCCTACCAGCTACCACTCTACAAGCTCAGCTCAGTGACCATGTCTATGAATCTGTCTTTTGGGAGAATCTCTTGCCTCCGTCCATCTTTTCCCCACAATCGGATCACACCACTTGCTTCCTCCAACGCTCCCACTCAAGCGTCGTCGCCCCCAAATCCCCACTTCTCTGTACAATACCTCGTCCAATCGTGCGGTCTTTCCTCCGACGAGGCACGCAAAGCATCCAAGTATATGCAGCACCTCAAGTCCCCTGATAACCCTGACGCAGTGCTCCGTTTATTTTGAGAGATTGGCGTAAGCGAGGCGGACATAAGAACTGCGGTGTCACGGAACCCTCGCCTCCTTTGCACTGGTGTGGAAAAGACTTTGAGACCAAATATTGCGAAGCTGCAAGAAGTCGGATTCACCATAGAAGACATCTCAAGTATCATTTCCTGCAAACCTGGTGTGTTTTTGTCCAATGTTGTGCCAAAGGTCGATTTCTGGTTGGCTGTCCTTGGCTCAGTAGAGAATCTGTCTCTGGTCCTCGGGTACGGGTCAATCCTCAATGTCAACATGGAAAAGGTTGTCGTGCCCAACTTGACTTTCCTTCAAGAGCAATGTGGTTTTTCTCTTGATCAGATTCTCCAGGTCGTTAAATTTTATCCTAGTGTGATCTCATGTAATCCTGAAAAATTGAAAATTAAAGAGAAGTGGGTTGAGGAGTTGGGGATTGCGTGTTCATCAGGCATGTTTGTGCATGTATTAGGTGTGGTCATCTGGCTGAACCAACGCACCCTAGATGCACGGTTAAACAATTTGAAAAGACTTGGGCTTTCACAGGAGGAGATAGCACTTGCGATTATTAAAGCCCCTTCTTTGTTGAGGGTACCAGAGGAGCTCATAGCCAGAAAAATGGAGTTACTGATAGATGGAGCCGGTTGTGATAAGATTTATGTGGTCCAAAATGCATATATGCTCATGTATAGCTTAGAAAACAGGCTGATTCCTCGGACCGTTGTTAGAAACCTTCTGAGATTGAAAGGATTTGCAGTGGCAGATAGAAGTTTTGGTTGTATTGTGAAATTAACTGAAAAGCAGTTTTTGGCGAAGTTTATTTTGCCATTTGAACATGCTATTCCCGGCCTACACCAACTATATTCTGATGCTGAAAAATTTTGGTATGATGATTAGTTTAAGATTATCTTGTATTAACTTCATTGTGGAAGTTAGATTTTACCTGATTAGATTTTTCGATTGCTTCTTTTTAATTTTACCTAGGTAGATACTGAAGTTAGATTTTACCTGGTTAGACTTTTGGATTGCTTCTTTTTAATTTTATTTATTTATAGGTCAATGTCAGTTTTTAACAATATAAAAGGTTAACGGCCATTAATTCTCTTGAAATGTTGTTCTGAAATTTCATCTTACTTATCTTCACTAGGCATGATTCCATCTTTCGATGGAAATTTCGTCTTCATGTTTTCTCTGTCATGTTGTGCTTTTATGAATGTGAAACTGTTGGGTATTGTTCATGAAACAATATACAGATCAAGTAATTATGGCTGACAATTCTTGATTTGATCAATTGAGGTCGACTTGTATGTATTTACGGGCCCAGTCTTGTCACTGTCAGTATTCTTATTTTGCTGGTCGTTTGGGTCGGGTCAGACAGGCTACTGGTGAAGGTTGGAAAAATTGTTTATATGCATCGTTGTAGTGTGTATGTACTTGTGCATTATTTCATAACAGTAGTGGTGTGACTTTGATGAGATTTTTGTATTGGACAATCAGCAATCCTAAGTTTAGCCAGAAGGCTTTAGTGACATGTATAGGCATGTAAAATTAAGTGTGGCTGATGAACTATTCTTAGGGGTTGTCACACAGGCTTGTAAAAATGTTTATACACCTAGATGTTTGAAATTTTCAAATTTTTATGGTGAACCAGTGTGAATCATTTCTTTTCACTAAATAATAATTTGCTATTCAGCTAATTTCACGTATAACCTTTGCCTTACTTCAGTACCTCAGTTGCTGTGGTGGCTCAAATTGCATTCACCATTATTTTACCAGTAAAATAGAAAAATGTACAATGCTTGTAGCATAGATAATAATAAAAAAAAAAAATTGAAAGGTTGTCATCCAATGTATAATGGATTAAAACCATAGATGATTAAACATCAACATGTAAGTATAACCATACTAGCATATAACCAGCCATATGAATTGCTGCTGCAGCATACTACGAGCTAAATCAGGTCTCATGTTTATGTAATTCTAACACAATTGTCATGAGAGAGAAAAAAGTAAAGCATAACGGCACTACAAAGTAAATTTTACATTTTTACAAATTTTTTACATAGGTAGAATCACTACTTTTGAATGGTTTAGACTTTTTAGATCTAAATGATTTTCTACCTATCTAAACTATTTAAAAAAAAATATAAAAATTATAAAATTTGATATACAAGTACATTGTCATATGGAGATCACGTTGAACGGTTCAGATCCTCTGTTTGAACTATAAAAACAGAAATATTAATTCATAGTACGGATCAATTTATGATATGGACAGCACCGTAGCCTCCCTCTTCAATTGTGCTATATACATTGTATTTAATTTTGAGGCTAGACTATTCCATGTATCCGAATCTGCTGCAATTATTTTTGGCATTTAAATTTTGTTGTGTGCAAATTTCGATAAAAAACAACGGTTAGATGAGAAAAAAATCAACCGATGCTTAGAAAAAGAATCGCAACCGATTTCATTCCCTACTCGATTGATTGGGTTATTTTTGCGAGCACTTAGTTAAACATGAGCATGCACCCTGTCTCTTCTGATCATTATATCAACCAACTCGCGCATACACCCAACGGTGAACTCATTTTTTTTCACAAAAAATGGGGAGATTTAAAAATATATATATATCCGAAACTAATATACACAGAAAGATACACATGTTAAAATATAAAAATATTATTCGAAAATATTGTAATATTATTTTCAGAGGGGCTAATAAGTAAGTTTGCGTGACTGTTTCACCGCCTGTAGTACCAATGGAACGCTCATTGTGCCACTATTTGTGTTGCGGCTTAGTTAATATCTAACTCATAAGTTCAATAGGAAAGTTAGACAATAAATTCACATCTGATCAAGAAGAAGAAATGCATCCCTGCCCTTTGCATGTCATGCAATGAATGATTGAGGCACTGAGGCAGTGCGGCCCCCCCGGAGTGCATGGTCACCACGCATTTCTATATCTTCATGCTCCATTGATCTACTATATATGACCATACGAATAAAGCATGAAACGAATTTTTTGCCTTCTATTTCTTATGTTTTAGACTCACAACACAAGTGACAACATTGTCGTCGTCGCGTGAGAAACCGAACTGGAATTTTGTAGAAAAATTGCAAACATTTCACATACGAGAGAGTTGGGCAATTGATCCGGTCCAGTTAAGTTGGCAACTTGGCCCGATATTTTTATTAATACCCAAAAAAAAAAACAAATTATCAAATCTGCTCCCACCCCAACTTTATTTTTATTTCTACCCTAACCGCCCGTGGACTGGGCGGTCCAGTTTTCCAACCTAACCGCCCAGCAGCTGGGCGGTCCGCTATAAAACCCTATAAAAGGGGTTTTTCTCTCTCCTGAGCAACACAGTATTCATTCCCCAATCCCACAAAAATTTCAGAACCGTATGGGAGAGCTGTGCTGGTGATTTTGAGGCGATGGTGTACAGTAATCCCAGCACAATAATCACAGCACAGTAATCCCAGCACAGTAATCCCAGCACAGTATTTCCAGCACAGTATTTCTAGAACAGTGATTCCAGAACAGTGATTCCAGAACGGAAATATGTTGGTTGCACTGTATGTGGGCGGGAAGTTTACCCGGGGTGCGGAGGGAGCACAGTACACTAAGGAAGCAGCCTACGGCTTCGAGGTAAATGCAAATACCTCATTTGTTGAACTGAAAGGAATAGTGTATGAAAAAATTGGTGTGAACCCCAACCGGTGTGATATAGATTTAGCTACCCGGATTAACACAGTAAGTGGTGGTAGACCTTACTATACCAGGTATCCAATAACAGATGAGTCGGTATGGAGGAGTGTTTACAACACCTTTCATTCACAGGGGGTAATGGTAATAGACTTATATTCCAGGAGAGTTCAGCGTGAACCCGGGGTTGGAACATCTAGAGAAAATAGAGGTTATGATCACTCGGGTTATGAGAACCCGTGTCACTCGAGTTATGAGCACTCGGGTTATGACAACTCGGGTCATGAGCACTCGAGGTATGACAACCCCCGCCACTCTAGTTATGACAGCCACCGCCACTATAGTTATGACAACCCCGGCCCCTCGAGGTATGACAACCCCCGCCACTCGAGTTATGAACCGCCCGTATCACCCGTTTATGAGAATTATGTACCTGATTTTACCACCGATCTACCACCACCACCACCACCACCTCCTCCTGAAACCCCAATCCAACCCAGATTTCCATCTGTACCACCATCAATACCTATAGTGTCACCCGTTGCTATCCGGAGAGACCTTGACCTTGATGCTGAGCTCGATGCCGTACCACAAGGAAATTTGGAAATAGGTGACGAATGGGAAGGGGATTGGGATTCTGATCACCTGTCAGAAGGTGATGGAGATTATTTACCTAAGGAAGACAGATTTCCGATTAGAGGTCGAACAGATAGGCATCCGTGCCCCACATTCAACGATACCACTGCTTTTGAAGAGGCAGACATATCATTTTTTGGGCCGCGTGTCAGGTACAGTCAAGAGCTTGCTCCGCAGCAGGTTTACACCAACATAGATGAACTTGTGAAGAAAATACATGAGGTCCATGTTCACGGCAACTGGGAGTGCAGAGAGGAAAAAAGGGACCGAAGAAGGTTAGTAATTGTTTGTGTCGACCAATTGCATTGCCACTTCCGTCTATATGCAACCCCTGTGGGTAAGGGAGAGGCATAGATTATTAAGAAGTGTGAACCACCTCACACATGCAAGGCTGCGTCATCAAGGAAAGACCATGCAAATCTTACGGCTTCACTTATTGCCGATGTAATTGAG
The DNA here is from genome assembly GCA_025461045.1 of Carex parvula. NCBI lineage: Eukaryota > Viridiplantae > Streptophyta > Magnoliopsida > Poales > Cyperaceae > Carex > Carex parvula. The sequence continues at coordinate 43,332 of JAJGRW010002402.1, forward strand.
AATGACGTTAAGGATGACCCATCGATGAGCCTTAAGGAGGTCGGTAGAGCTGTCAGACGGGTTTACAAGCATGTCGTCCCAAAATACAACAGGTTGTGGAGAGGGCGTGAACTTGCGATTTGCCGAATGTTCGGTAGCTGGCATGGTTCATACAACTTGATTGCACCATTGCTGCAGGCCATAGCAAGTACAAATCCCGGCACTGTCTTTGAATGTTGGAATATAGGCGTACGGGATGTCGACAACGCGTTGCAATTCAATGCCATAGCATGGGCGTTCGGTCCATGTATTCAAGCTGTGCCATACATTAGACCGGTCATCAGTGTGGATGCATGCTTCTTGTCTGGCCGTTACGACGGGAGACTGCTGATCGCATGTGCATATGATGCTGAAAACCAGTTGTTGTCTTTGGCCTTTGCAATTGTTGAGAAGGAGGACGGGGAAAACTGGGGATTTTTCATGAGCTTCGTAAGAAGACAAGTGGTTGGCGACCGGTTCTTTTGTGTCATATCAGACCAGCACAAAGGAATCAAATATGTTTTTGATCGCCCAGATTTCGGGTGGTCGACAGCGAACGGCGATTGTGTGCACAGGCTGTGTATGCAACATGTTACAGACAACCTACACAAGAACTGCGGATCTGAAAAATGGGTTGCAGATACATTCAGAATTGGTTGCAAGAAGAAGAAGCCGAGAAGGGTGGAAGAGATGTTCAAAGATTTTGCCAATGTATGTATATTTTTATTTGTTGACTTATATTTTCTGAATTATTTACTTAAATTTTCTCATCTAAATTTTGTTTTTTTTTCAGTACTGTCCAAAGGCAAATTTGTACTTACTCAAGGTGGGAAAAAATAATCCCGCCGATCTTGCTGAGCCACCCGCATATGAGAAGATATTGCAAGCCCGTGATAGAGGTTTCCGATGGGGAATTATGACCACAAATGGGTCTGAGTTCTTGAATGCTGTTTTCAAGCAGAGCCGGCAGTTGCCCGTGGCAGCAATTGTGGAGGACACATTCTACAAGTTAAATGCATGGTTTGTTGCACGGCGTGTTAAAACCCTCGAATTACTGTCCAGGTATGTATATTTTTATTCAGAGATTTTGCCAAGGTATGTATATTTTTATTTGTTGACTTATATTTTCTGAATTACTGTCCAGGAATCAAACGTTTTCAACAAGGGTGTAGGGGGAACTAAGGAAACATAGGGAGAAAGGTGCAGTTATGAGAGTTGTCCCGTACGGGGATAACCAATTGGAATTCGAAGTGCACTGTCCAGATGAGTTTGCTCCAACCGGCCGTAGACCGGATGGGACTATGGAGTTTGTGAAAAGGATGTTCAAGTATGTTGTTATTTTTGCACCTGACAATACTGTAACATGCACTTGCCAAGGAATCCAGTTGGCCCACCTACCTTGTTCTCATGTTATGGCGGTGTGCCGAGAGAGAAACTTCTCTGAGGATGATTATGTCGCAGACATGTACCATACCGATTACCTTGCGAGTACTTGGGGTGCATCTTTCCATCCTTATCCCAACCAGTATCACGCCCTATGTTGGTGATAGAGTTTGTCCCGCAAGCGGGTGGATCAGAAAAGGAAGAAGACCCCACAAGCGTCAAGTAATGACCATGGACGAGATGGAAGGTAGGCAAATGGGACATCAGGCCCGCCGTTCAACAACTGACAGGCAGCGAGCAGGTACGGCTGATTTTATTTATTTACTTATATTTTATTTATTTACTTATGTTTTATTTGTTTACTTATATTTTATTTTGATTTTATTTCAACTGGAATGCAATGCAGATGCCATTAACGAAGCCAACGAAAGAGAAAATGCTAGAGTTGTTGCTGAGGCTACCGGTAGTAGCCACCGCACTCATGAAAGCTCAGGAACCGGTAGTAGCCACCGCACTCATGAAAGCCCAGGAACCGGTAGTAGCCATGGAGAAACATCCGGTAGTGCCGCACAACCACCTGCACCCAGACCCAGACGTCGTATTTTGAGTTTGTTCGGCCGTCGTCGCTGATTACTAAGTTTTGTTAAATAATGTTATAAACTATTTTAGATGTATATTGTGAACTAGTCTAATTGGTAGTTTGTGAACTATGCAATATTTTATTTGCCTCGATTATTTTATATGCTTCATTTTTGTTATTTTTATTACTTAATTACGCCACGATCTCGGTTGCTCGCTTTCTTACCTCGTTTGTTATTGTCGGGTAGAAATAAAAATAAAGTTGGAGTGGGAGCAGATTTGATAATTTGTTTTTTTTTTTGGGGTATTAATAAAAATATCGGCAACTTGGCATACGGAAGCAGTTTGGATCTGATGCTCATTGAATCGATTCTGGGTTGGATAGGCCTTCCGGTTCGATTCTCAGGTTTAATTAGAAGTGGGTTTGATAAAACTGACAGGTTGATCAAGCATTCAAATTGAATAGTTGAAAATCTATCGGACCCAAAATGCTACAACAATGATATACAGCTGTTTATTAAAAACTGGACAAATTAGATGCACAACTATCTCGACCTAATAGTATATTAAATTATTATTACATTTTAAAATAAGTTCCTTAATAATATGGTTTTAAATGAAGTTATATTGTTAATCTAGCAATACATACTTTTAGCAGGGGAAACATCCTGACTCGGAGCGACCTTCCGCCCTATTTTAAGTTATCTCTTGCGATAATATTTCCTACCAAGATAAATTTATTTCGGATCCTATTTGAAATATAGGGAGTTTTGCTTTGAAATTTGTGTCAGATTAAAATGAACGGTTCCGATCTTATTTTACACAGTCAGGTATTGCGCTGGATCTGAATTTCCCTATGTTGCCTCGAATTCGGATCCAGTGAAGTAACCCAATCTTTGGGTTTTGGATCGAGACCGTCTGATTCGAATTCGTAAAAATTCATTCTTGAAGTGAGCGCACACATTCCGACGAAGAATTCGAATTCCGAGATGATCCCGAGCAATGAATTCGAATCGGACGGTCTCGATTCAAAACCCAAATATTGGATTACTTTGGGGGATCCGGACCCATGTTGCCTCATGCTATTCTATACGGATGCAGATCTTATTTATGCGATTTTGATGTCGCTCTAGGAGATTAGTTTTTCTTTTTTCGAAATCATTGGTTAGGATTCAAGCCAATTGGTACACTTTCAAATTCCTATTTATATTACATTAATTTTTTCTACTTTATGAACTTTGAATCCATAACCTCTCACATAGGACAGTGTGGAGACAACCAATCACATCCTCTACTCATGCCCCTTCGCGACGGGATTCTGATGCATGTTACTATTCATATATGGCTATCGGTCGGACTTTCATGGCAATACCACGGTGCTTTCATGGTGGTGGGCTTTGAGAACGGACATAACATGACATGATAAGGGTCAGTGGGACACTCTATGGCCAGCAGGGTGCTGGGCACTTTGGCAGGAGAGAAACAGGAGGCTTTTTACAGGCAAGAGCAAAATGGTGCTGGATCTGGTTAATCACACCGCGATAGAGTTTTCAAATTAGCTTATGAAACTTTAGAGGAGTTAGATTTCTAGTATAGAGACTTGTACATATTTTATTACTAATTTTGTAAATAACTCTTTTTATTAATCAATGAAAATGTCAGTTCTACTGACCTTCAAAAGAAAATCTCTCACATAGGAGCTATATGTCTTTGCCACTGGACCAAAAGCTGGTTCTCTTAGGAGATTATTTATTATCAAATATTATTGCTATTTCAGCTCTATGAAATTGTCAGTTTACTTTGTTAATCCAACAATGTAAAATTAACTTGATCCTTGGATTCTTTTAAAGAGAACTAAATAAGTTCCTTTACTATTTAAAATGACTAAATTAATCTTTTTATTTAACTTTTTACGGATGTAGATTAATTTATTTGACACAGATTTTGGCCAACCACATGAATATAAACAAATTAAACAAACAACAATTTAGATTTAGAGTGAAGATTTTTTGTGCTAAAAGTAAGCTTATGTAAGATTTATTTTTATCATATACAAATAATTATAATGAGAGATTCGTATATGATTATGTTCTGTAAGAGTCTGGTTATGCTACTTATATAACAATTGATTTGAACCATTCAACATGATATCCATATTAAAATGTGCTTGTTAATCAAATTTTATATATTTTTAAAAAAGTTACTATTTTTCTAGATTTTTTTTAAAAATGAAGATTTTTGAGAAAATAATGCATTAAGATGCGCAAAAAAAAATTCATTTTTGACAGCTCAACTTGATACTAAATAAATTTGAAAATTTAAAATTTTTATATGTAAACGGAACTCTCAAGAAGGAAATTGATTTGAACGGTTTGAATTTGTCGTTGGATTTTAAAAATATATGTATGACTTATAAGCATATGTCTTGATATGCTTATACAAGTAGCGTAGCTGGACTCGTTCTATAATATTGGTCAATAAAAAAATATTATTTAGTGTTGTTGTAATCAATTAATAGGAAGAAAATAAACAGAGCCGAAACTGTATAACTGTATCAAAACTTGCGGCAAAACTCAGTGAAAATACTAAATTTTGTTTGCCCTTGGTAACTTGGTTCCATATTTAAGTGGCAGACCGAAGTCTCTGTGTGTATAAATAAGGCCGAGATTTTTATTAATATCCAAAGTTAATTAGAAATTAATATTTATGCTCAGAATTTCTGACTTTCGCCAAAAATGCCAAGCCGGCCATTTACTCTTTTTTTTTAGAAAAACTAGGAAGAGTAAGATAATGAAATCTAACACTGAAAATTTGAATTTTTTGTTTAAATTATTTGTTAGATTACTTCTTTTGATTTATAATTAGCATATTTATACTACAATACTCTAGATTACTTGAAATTATGTTGAATTACACTATATTACATTCAATTACGCTAAATTATGTTAAATTATGTTGAATTACGCTAAATTACACTAATTTCGCTAATTATAATGAAATACGGTAAATTCATATAAGATGCAATAATTTTAACGAAAATGATCTTAAGTGATTTGTATTAAGCCATACAGATCAACTTATTTTTATGTATAAATACTTTTTTTTAAGAAGAATTTATATTTCCTGGTTATGTATGCACAAAGATGTTGTTCAATGTATTATTATTGGAGATGCAATGTTGGAGGCCTTTAGTAGTCAAAATGCATCATGTCATGAATCACATGAGCACTCTTTTTTGCATATATTGGATCATATATAACTTAGTTTGAATGAATTTCTTATCCAACTTGCATCATGACCAAGACTTTTGGCAACATAAGTCCAATAATGAAAAACTTTGGCCAAAACTTGATCACATGATTATTAAGTGATAAGGACATAATTTTGATGCAAACATTGTATTGGACCTTATTGAATGCTATATGTTATATTGATCACATGGGTTGCATTTTCTATTTTCGGAAAGTACTAAGTAAAAGTCCAAGGTCTATATATATTGTATTTGTAATTTGTTAGCATTTAGTCATTTATGTATGGTTTTATATAAATAATTTAAATCATATAATGTTATTTTTAATAATTCGTTGTTATCAATTTTTTCCAACTGTAACTACCACTTTATACAAAAGAATTTCTATGAAGATAAAAGAAAAACAAAAAATAGTTTCTATTTCTATATCACTATGAAGATACACAGTAATTTACCGAAATTTACCGTATTTTAGCGTAATTTAACATAATTTAGCGTAATTTAATGTAATATAGTGTAATTCAACATAATTTCAAGTAATCTAGTGTATTTTAGTATAAATATGCTAATTATAAATCAAAAGAAGTAATCTAACAAATAATTTAAACAAAAAATTCAAATTTTCAGTTTTAGATTTCATTATCTTGCTCTTTCTAGTCTTTCTAAAAAAAAAGAAAGAGTAAGACGGTTATAAAATGGCCGGCTTACGGGGAGAGTAAACCAGCCATAAAATGGCAGGCTTGAGCATTTTTGGCGACAGTCAGAAATTATGGGCATAAATATTAATTTCTAATTAACTTTGGATATTAATAAAAATGATAAATTTCGCTGGAGGTCACTAAACTTTGTCATATGTCACAAATTGGTCACTCAAATTTGATTTGTCCCTTTCTAGTCACTCAACTTTGTCATTTGTCTCAATCAAATCACTTTATATTTTTCCGTCCAAAATGCTAACGAAATATTTTCATTCCGTCCAAAATACTAACGGAATAAGAATATTCTGTCCAAAATAAAATTTTAACAGAATATTCTCATTCTGTTAAAATTTTGAACGGAAAAAAATAAAGTGACTTAATTAGAATAAATAATAAAATTGAGTGACTAAAAATAAACAAATTCAAATTAAATAACTAACTTGTAACAAATAACAAAATTTAATGACCTCTGACAAAATTTACCCTAATAAAAATCTCGGCATATAAGTCTTTCGTGACGTAAAGTCGCGGATTACATGGTCAGGATTTGTTTTCATATATTTTTGAATTTACGACGGACTTAAATGAAAACTATGATTGGAGCCGAATCCGCTATCCACTCATTTCATTTCTCTTCTTCTAACTCAGGTGCGGTGCAGTGCACCAGCCGTTACAGTACTCCGCCGACCAGGTGACGATGCCTCTGAACCTGTTTCTGGGGAGAATCCATTGCCTCCGTCCATCTCTTCCCCTCAATCGCTGCACACCACTCGCCGCCTCCAAATCTCCCACTCATGCGTCGCCCCCAAATCCCCACTTTGCTTTACAATATCTCGTCCAATCGTGCGGCCTTTCCTCCGACGAGGCTCTCAAAGCATCCAAGTATATAAGACGCCTTAAGTCCACTGATAACCCTGACGCGGTGCTCCGGTTCCTGAGAGAGACTGGCGTGAACGAGGCCGACATAAGAACCGCGGTGTTGCGGGATCCCCGCTTCCTTTGCACTCGTGTGGACAACTCATTGAGACCAAATATTGCAAAGCTGCAAGAGCTCGGCTTTTCCATGGAAGACATATCTGGTATCATTGCTCGAAAACCTGCTCTGCTTGCTATCAATATTGTGGAAAAGCTGGACTTCTGGTTAGGGGTCCTTGGATCGGTAGAGAATCTGTCTCTGGTTCTCTTCAGGTACGGGACAATCCTCATAACCAACTTGGAAAATGTTGTCGTGCCTAACTTGTCTTTTCTTCAAGACCAATGTGGTTTGTCTCTTGATCAGATTCTTCAGATCATTAAATTTTATCCTGGTGTATTCCAACATAATCCTGAAAAATTGAAAATTAAAGAGAAGATGGTTGAGGAGTTGGGCATTGAGCGTTCATCAGGCATGTTTGTGCATGTATTAGGTGTGTTCGTCTGGATGAACCAACGCAACCTAGTTGCACGGTTAAATAATTTAACAAAACTCGGGTTTTCACAGGAGGAGATAGCTTGTGCTATTAGTAAGGCCCCTTCTTTGTTGAAGGTACCAGAGAAGCTGATATGCAGAAAAATGGAGTACCTGATAGAAGAAGCAGCAGGTATTGATAGGATTCATGTGGTCCAATATCCATCTATGCTCATGCACAGCTTAGAAAACCGGCTGATTCCTCGGAACGTTGTTAGAAATCTTCTGAGATCGAAAGGAATTCCAGCAGCAAAGAGAAGCTTTTCTTCTGTTGTAAAATTAACTGAAGAGCAGTTTTTGGAGCAGTTTATTCGGCCATATGAACACGCTATTCCTGACCTACACCGAGCATATGTTGATGCCGGAAAAATTAGGGGTGACCATTAGTGTAAGATTATCTCAAATTAACTTTTTTGCTCGCATAGATACTGCAAATTTGATTTCACCAGGTTAGATTTTTCGATTGCTTCTTTTAGTTTTATTTATTTGTAAGTCGCGTCAGTTTAATTTTATTTGTAAGTCGCGTCAGTTTAATTTGTAACGATATATAAAATGGTTCATAGACACTAATTCTCTTGACATGGAATATTTCCTTTTTACTGGCAGTAGGCACACATTTGTAGAGTAGAATGAAAAAAAAAACTGAGAGAATAAATAAACTCAATCAATCCATGATGGTAATCTCTCGTTATTGTTAAATGCTTCAGACTCTGAGAAGTAATTATAGAAAGAGCAGGGTTCTACTGCACCATCACATAAGTTCAGATTTTGGAAATTTATCATCGTATTATACTGCTTCATGTTTAAGAAAACTATGTGAAGTTCAGTACTTATCATGATTAAATCGATTATTGTTTGGTAAATTAGTTGAAACATTGATTAATCAATCATGTTCATCCCATTTGTGCTTGCCTTGAGTTATGCAGTTTCATTTCATATATTCTGGTACATGTTTGTACTAGTGATTAGCTGTTCTAAATCTTTGTATCAATGTGATAACATATCCTATTTGCTTGATACTTATGTGTATTAGTTCTTAACTTATCATGGCTGAACCTTGTTTACTAAAAATCAATTTTTGTTTCTTTAAAAAATTAATATCTGTTCTGGTAAATTTCTGATATTACCAACCACAGATTTGTAAAATTTTGGACATCTAAGTACTGTTCTGATATTTATGGTAAACTGAAAGTTTTCAACATAATTTCTGGTAAAATAATTAGCATTCTGGTTAATTTCTGGCATGTTCTGACATTAATCAGGCATGAACGCACATTTTGAACTGAATCATTAATATATGCTGCAATCTTTAATGTGTCATACAACTGAAAGTGATCAATTTTTTAATGCAAGAAGTGCAAATGGGCCAACATTATTTGGGATGCCTAAGCAAGGTCATCGGAACACAACATTGAGCTTATAAGAAGGCCAATAGTATAAACTTATGAGAGGAATTCCAGCGTCTAATTAGTAACTAAAAATGCTAGCGTTCATAAACTATAAGCAGGCCATAGTGATAGGGTACCGAGAAGGTCTTGAAAAAAAAAATAGCTAAGAAAAAATAATATTGAATTTAAAGATATATCTATAGACGCTGGAATGCCATCATCCAGTAAATTTTGTGGTGAAAAAACCCTACTCAGATAGTGAGATCTAAAAATTTTTCACAAAAAAGAAAAACGGCATAGATTTCATTTAGCCAATATTCAATCTGAATGCACATTTAGTATACGCCATACTGTGCGGCCCAATTAAGTCTTAAAGCCCAAAAATAACATATTCAGCCACATTTGCTTCTATTAGAAACAAGCAAAAGGGCAACTGAAAACAACAACAACGAAAATAGAAAAAAGGTGGACTTTGTAAAATAGAAAAAGATGTCATAAATACTTCAATGCAATACATGATACATCATAATTAAAAACCTTTGGGCTTTGCAACGAATTTTCATGGACTTGAGAGTAGGTCCGATGGGCATCGGACCTATCTCGGTTCGATGGGTTTAGTCACCATCAATTTGCTTTCAGATTCGTGCGAAATGCTTTAAACTCCGTGCGTGTATGTTTCAATTTTCATGCGCACAAATCTTATACTAGATCGGACGGTCAGCTTGACGTTGAACCTAAAAGTAGGTCCGATGGGCATCGGACCTACTCCGTTCTCATTTTCATGGGCTTATCATTTAAATCGGGCCCGTACAAAACCCTAACTTAAGTGATTTTTTCCTAAACCCTAGCTAGGTTCACTCTCTCTTTCTCTTTCTCTAGGCAGCCTCCATTTTTCAGAATTCTGTCTTTTTCATGCCTCTTTTTTCCTCACCTTCTCGTATAATCTCTGTTAATTCTATCTTCCATTAAAAATTTACCAAAACTTTTGAAGAAGCGATCCAATTTCGTATCCGTCATTCAAAAGGAAGACTACAATTGCTCAAAGAGGTTTGTCCCAATCCCTTAGATTATTATACTTCAGTTAATTTGTCTGGGTATTTTTTTCGGTGGTGGCGATAATTAAGAGATTCTCCATTGTAAGATTGAATTAGGAATTTCAACGCAAATATCCTGTTCGCTATTTATTTTTTCCTAAAGAAACTGTTAAATATTGTGTAAAAATTGACTTCTCAATCCTAAGAATGATGGAATTTTCGCTTGTGAAACTTTGGGTTTGCATCCGTACAAGTTTGGTGTTCTGCAATTTGCACAATTTCCGAAATTGAGGTTCTTCATGAATGGATGAAAACATAAGAATACTTTACTTGAGTAGACTTTAGCTTGCAATAGTGGTGATTATTGTTCATATTACAAATATCTTAGTTCAACAACTTGGATTTGAAAATGATCGACATGTGTGTCTCAGAGATAAAACTTGTATGTATTCTCAATCAGTGTCGTAGAGATGAACTTGTTTGTGCCCTTGTATGCATTCTCAATCAGTTTCTTAGAGAGAAATTTTTTTGTGCCCTTGTTCTTACTTGCTTGAAGGTGGATGCATTTCTGTATATGTTTTCACAAAACTTTGAGTGCTTACATGGAAAGACATACCGTGTAACTATTTCTGAGTACTTGCATGCATTTGGATTCATGACTACACATCCAAAACCCGATTCAATGAAAAATTTTATGGTTTTTGTTTGCGCAAAACCTCCTGTACATTTGGAATCCTAAGAATTTTGTGTTTGTGATGACATGAAAGGAAATGCATGTAAAAAATTACTTTACTATTGCCTTATTCTATTGTCTAATATAACCATATAGCGCTACTACTTTTTGCGAAACCTACTGTCAGATACTTCAAAAGTCAAACTGATGTGGTGTTAAGATTAATCATCCACAAGAGGAAGTAAGTCAAAATTTTAATCAAATATTTATGTTACAGTCCTTTGTAAAAACACATTTCCATGCTTGCTTTAAAGAATTTGCACTGGGAATGCAGTCAAATAATAGATAGTGGTGTCATCGGATTCCATTAAAAAATTCAGAAATTGGATGAATGGTTCAAAGGATTAAATATTATGAAATATCTATTCAATTTCACATAATCGACATATTATCGTAGCTTCCGCTATGTATCCCGCAAACATCCTTTGCGCTATCATTTTAAAGAAATACATTAGAACACTATTCACATTTTAGAAACTTAGCAGGCAAATTGTTGTTTTCATTTGTAATACTTTTTTTTTATGTTTCAGTATTTTTTTTAAAGTTCAAAAGAATCCTTTTTTGGCTTGCTGCTAATTAATTTACACTTCCCTGGACTCCATTTATGTATAGACCTCCAGTAGTAAATGAATATGCATAGACTAAAAAGGTACTTTTCCTTTTTCCTATAGATGGACGGCAATGAATTGATGAAATATTTCGCGAAGTGTAGCATGCTCAAGCTTCAGCATGGGTGGTCTAGGAAATGAGGTTGAGGTAAGTTTTATGCATTATGTTTATTTGCTATGAATGTCGTTGTAGACTCTTGTAAGTGTGCAAAAATATCCTGCACATGGTTCGTGTATTTACTACTGCGACAGCAGGAGTTGTTGTGCTTATTGTAATGAATGTCTAAACGACAGGAACCAACTGTTCATTGAACAAACAGTAACTTGTATATCCTTGTTAACGGATGATCTTACTTCTTTTTTTTTAAGCTTGTTCTATTGAAACTAATGTTTGTTTATTCTGGTTAACGGATGATCTTACTTCCCAAATGAAATTACTAGAAAGAAACAAAAATGAAGCACGAGATCGAACCCTAATGTGTTTGGAGTGCTTTCGTTACAAATGGATTTTGGGATGTTTCTGTTAGAAAGAGTAGATTGAGTGTGCGGATTAGGTACTGTGCGATTGGAATTTAAAAACTGTAGAACTTACTATTTTAGGGTTTTGAAACCAGCTCTAAAAAAAGACTATTTGATACAAATAAAAATCAAAATAGTGAACACTATTTTTTATGATATCCTGTTTTCTAAATAACAAGATGCTATTGTTCAACCCTTGAAGGGAACTTTGCGTATGATACAATGAGTTTATAAAAAAATGCACATATATAGAACCATTTAACTTAGCAGAACTGCACGGCTCATTGCTGTGTTTTTCTTTATAATCATGAAAGAGAAAGGGGGTGAAAAAAACAGATTCTAGACTAAATGAGGAACCCAAAAAATGTAGCAGCGGATATTCTAGGCGGTAGTGATGGGACCCGTCTTTTGCCCTTGCTCAAATAAGGGCTAAACCCGCTGCAAGTACTGACTCATAGACGTGCCCATGAGTAACTGTCTCAACAGTATATTACTTTAATATATTTGCAATTTTGCATCTTAAATGAAATATTATATTACATTTGCAAATTAGACCTGGATATTTGTTATATATCCGGGACACCCAGTGTTCTACTGAATACTGCATCATATAAGTCATTCAGTTACAGGTTGGGTGTTGTTTGCAAAAGAAATGTTGGCTGCAACTTGAAATTAAGTGAAAAGCCGGTGCCTTAGTGATTTTTTTTTTTTTTTGCCAATGGCGTTTATTAAAAGAAAAAAATCATTCTGACCCTAACAATGCTCATTTTTAAATTTGAATTTTACCTGCAGGAAAACAAGTTAACAAATTCATCAGTCATGGTGACAGCAGGTGCAAATCAGGTAATTTATGTGATAGAATTGTAACAATGTCATGTACCATTTAAAACTAGCCTGTACCAGTTCGTGTTGACCGTGCTCCACCATTTTTTAATGTTTTTTTGGTTGGTTGGGCATCTATTCTAAATAGACTGCTCCACCATGTCTTGGTTTGGCACAGTAACTGTGTTATCTAAGTTACTATATTAATCATGTAATTAGTTTGAGGAATGTGACATTAGGAATATGACCATGTTTATACTGAAATAATTAAATAGCTGTTAGTAGCTAGTCTGTAGCAGTGTTTAGATATGGATTATAGTGTATAAGAGTGGCTATAGAGAAAGCTACCTATAGTAGTTGTTGATGCCAAATTTTGTTAATAGAATATTCTAAGTTATAAATCATAGATCAATATCTCCAGCCCAAAAATAAGTCTGAAACTCTTGATACATATATATTGTACTATGATACCAATTTTGATACCAACATATTGTGGCCTTTGTTTATTTCACATTAAATTTGAAATTAACAAAATGTGCTTTTTACTAGGATTTTGTGTTTCAAGTTTAATTTATTGAGATATGTACTAATAGGAGAATTAATATAAAATGTGTGTTTTACTCTTCTATGTAGGCATCACAAAAGAGATGATTTCATGTCCCATCTTTGCTGCTTCAATAAACCCGTACCACAGCCCTTCAGAAATTGAACTCGTATCGATTGCCTTTCCTCCTTGGACAAGTCAACCATCATATGCACTCCTCATGTTGGCGGTCATATGGCGAGAAGGGTAATTGTGGGTGGACTACATGGACTTTGTCCAGGTATGATAAAACTAACAAATGAATGTTGTTGTCATTAACATTTTAATATTACTTAATTATCACCATGCTGATTTTTACTTCTTTTTGCATGCAGAGTCACAGACAAAGTGGTGGAGATGTTACAATCTCATGTTTGCCTTTGGACGACAGGTAACTTTAGACAAGTAAATTGCTATATTTTATGTTGTTGAATAGCATCCATTGTCATTGTTAATTAACTTGTAGGTATTTGATTTTTTCTTGATAGTCGTGCTTCAGATTTTTGATTGATGAAGATAGACAGCACAGGAAGAGTCATTTCCTTCAGCGAGAAGCCCAAGAGAGATGATTTAAAGGCTATGGTAATAGAATCTATTCAATGTGTTATCTAAGCTATATGCTATATTAATCATGTACTTAGTTTGACGAATGTGACATTAGGAATGCCAGTATGACCATGTTTATACTGAATAATTAAATAGCTGTTAGTAGCTGAGGGATGTGGACTCAATATATTGTACTACGATACCAAACTTCAGACTGTGGTTTCATATAATATTAAACAGTCTGCAAATTTTCTGTTCTAATCGTTTGGTGATATTACCTCTTCTATTTTCAGTTTTAATTATTTTCTAATATCTAATTACTTTGGTTCTGTTCTGAAGGGGGGTGATACTAGTGTTTTGAGTCTTTCATGGGAAGAAACGGTGAAGAAGCCCTACATTGAACCTTGTTGAGGTATGTCATTCTTTTCCTTTGTCAAGGATTGGTACTTCAACACGTAGAGATTTTAATTACCAGTTTACCACCACGATTTTTTTACCACTTGCTAGCTTTCCCTAGTGGTCAATGAAACTCAAAGCCCTGATCATACCCGAACCTTTTTGTGGATCAATCAATCATTTACCGTCTTTCATTAAAAAAATAAAAGAATCCTTTTGTCTAACGTAACCTCAATATAACCATTCAAACGAAAACAAAATTGTTCCGGTCATTTGGTAAAAGCAAAAAGGGTGTATTTCAAGTTTTTAAATCTGCAAATTCCTTTTTATTTATTTTTTCAGGGTGTCCAGGACGCGGATAGAAATTCTGACGGATTTACATAAGAGACGGTATAATAATTATCCCAAAGAACTCGACTAATGGATGATTATATTACTATAGTTTTCTCCCTGCTGAGTAAAATAAACTAAATTGTGAATATAAAAGAGATGAGTTAAAAAGTTTCTTTAACTAAAAAAAGAGTACAACTGTACAAGGGAATGAACTCGACTAATGGATGAATGATTATATACTTTGTTTTTATTTGTTTTTCTCTCTTATTTCTCAATCGTCTCCTCCAACCTAAGAAAAGAAAATCACTGTTCATCAAACTTAAATGCCATCTCTCTATGGAGTACTAAGATACACCTGAATCACTACTGTAAGTTTGACAATTTATTTAAAACAAATGAAATGAATTTATAATTAAGAAAGTTAATTTATTGTATATGTTATTGGATATAAATAACCTAACAGTCATATTTCATATAATTTAATGCATCGATGACTATTAATTTCAGAACGTTTTTTTTTTTTTTTTTGAGAATTCTTGGCAGTAGCTGCCATATTTAATTTCAGACCATTTAAAGATTTTTTTTTTTTTTTAAAATGAGAGGGAATTGAACTCTCGATCTTTAGGTAACCAACAGTCGTAGAACTTTTCATCTAGCCAACTGTGCTATCTTTTCTTTCTCCAGACCATAATGTAAGATTTCAATTTTAAATTCTATTTTTGAACATTATCAAGATTGTGAAAACATACGATTATCAAGTGATTCTCTCTAAAATTAAACCTAGGGGGAATCGTTATATACCCATCAAAAGTTTAGAATTTGGATATTTGCCCATATTGTATTAGAAATTTACCTCAAATTTGAATACAATATGGGCAAATATCCAAATTCTAAACTTTTGATGGGTATATAACCGATTCTCTCTTAAACCTATATCCAAAAAGGTGCCATGCTTCTCAAAAAGCAAAATGATGCAAACTCTCTTATTCAATACATTTTTGCCTACACCATTTTAAGCTTAAAGCTACTACGAACTCTAAACACCAGCAATTTATTTGAGATAAAACTACTCCTGGCCAACAAATCCAATAGCTAAGATAATTAACTGTTGGATTATGAAAACCATGCACTAAATATTTCCCAATTAGCCTATTAGAAGAACAATAACTCCAAGTTACACACCAATTACATTTTGAAATTAGTCTATAAAAGTAAAACAAGATTCACACAATATACACTCAAAAGCTAAAACAATCATCAAGTGTCCTTCGAGTCTTGGAATTAATCATCAGCTTTTTATTTGGGATCAACAGCTGACCCACTGATGAGGTTTGTTTAAGTTGAATTGCGGATGGATATAATGATAATTTGCTTGATACAAACACAAGCCTAACCGAGTCAAAGCGGTCACTAGAAAAGAAACTAGATGAAGAGAAACAAATAAATTGATTGGAAGCCAAGAAAGCAGTCTTATGAGATTAATTCTCTCATTTTGGTTTTGGCAAAGAAGAAAAAGAATGTGAGATGAAGTGAGAGCACTCTTATTAACACTTATGTAACATTATACAAATGGATGACAAATCTATCCGATTACCGTATGAATTTCTGTTGCAAGATACCGCACAGAACTGTCTTATGCTGACAGTAATTATAGAACAAAAATATCATGAAAAATGCTGGATTACTTTAAGAGCATCACTATCTGTACCAAACGGCTCCATCTCAAAGCGGTCACTAGAAAAGGATGGCATCACTATTCAGCCTACGGGTTTTTCTCAAAAAAAAAATGCGTACAGACAAAAAGAGAGTAAATCATATAAATTCTACTCGAAAATTCATTACCAGTACACAGACATACCAGAACTACATACAAGGGTGTTCATAAGCTTACCAATATTTTGGTGAACTTAACTCTAAACTCTATCGGAATGACATCAAATGACGAATTCAAACTATTGAAACCGATCTACTTCACAAGTGATTTGTTTACATGTCAAATTTATAAATTTTCGAATTAATTTAGTATAAAATCAAGTGGTAAAAAAAAGAAGACTTACAATTCAATTTTAATACGTTTATTTTTCATCTTTTCTTTAGCACTTGACTCTATACTAAATTAATTCGAAAACTTATAAATTTGACATGTAAATACATTACTCGTGAAATAGATCAGTTTTAATGGTTTGAATTAATTATTGAAGTCAATTCGATAAGTTTTAGAGTTAAGCTCACCAAAGAACTTCGTGAGATTAAGAACACTCTGATTCTTTTGAAATTCTTGGCAGCGGCTGCCAAGTTCTCTCCCTCTCTCTTCTCTGTGTGCGCGAGCACGCAAAAGTGCATTCCCTGGTGTAATGTTCACAAGCACTTTTCCTCAAAAAAAAAAAAAATTGTTCACAAGCACTTATACTAACAGAATATGAACCAGCTGTCTGCCTTCGATTGGGTTTGTGTTTTTGTCTAAAAGACTAAACAAATTAAATACATTAATGAGCTCTAGTGAAATGGTGTCATAGTATTTAGTCTACGTTCTGAGCTCCTCTTGCTTAGTACGAGTTATTTTCTTGTAGTTGTTAATAGTACACTGTACAAAACAATTTGACATTCAGTCTCTAGTATGAAATGCCTCTCTATAACGGTTAGCATCACCATTCACAATCAATAGTTGTGTTGTTGCTGAACAGATATTGTTAACAAACTTAATATAATGTAAGATAGTATAACTTTGAATTATGTTTGATCTATCCCTGCTTAATACTTGATCTCGATATATTAGGAGAGTTAATCATGAGGTTTTTAGGTTAATTGAACCCTCTTCAAAGGGCGTAGAACCTGCTGTTTATCAGTTGGGGCTAAGATCTCTCAAAAAATTCATGGAATGATCATGTGGAAATCTGCAGTTTATATGTTAGACTCTCTGGATCAAACTTAAACGAATAGCTACCTAATACTTGAGCAAGCAGTCTGAATTCTTGATTAGGTCACACACAGCTTCGTCTGAGGGGATCTGTATCCCCAGCAAACTTTGAGTTAATGCATCTCGGCTGTCCGATCAGGACCCGGGCCAATCCGGCCCAAGGTGGAATGCGTGGGGCTTCTTTAATATTCGTGCCAACATGGATCGAACGGTCCGGATTCATTCTCCATTAACTCAAAGTTTGAGTTAATGCTAAGGATACAAATTCCGTCTAAGGTATCTGTACACCTAAAGGTTTTCCGTTTCTCTGCACGCAAACATTTTCTTAATGATTCATTTTATGTGCAAAACGGCTGCGAGCATCATCTTAGGACTGGCAAGATTTTCTAAATAATCGAAAAAGAGATGATTTAGACTATCAGATAGCTAGGGAAACAGAATGGTCCTTGTTTTAGTGAACCCAGTAAAAAATATTGTCAAACCATCGGGCAATTCCTTATTCTTTCCTTATTCTTTCCATCCTCTTTTCAAATCATTTATAATTATTATAACCGCTCATTTCAACATACTACAAGATATTATAAAAGAAAACGAACTCATACTCGACATAATATAACAATGTAAACATGCTATTTGCTACCATAATATAACCGAGACCATCACATCCAACTGTTATTTCATTTAAAATGCAAGAACAACCAAATCAAACATTTGACTTCAAGGTTTTGGCAATATCGATGACAAAACGGTATCTGACATCTGACTTGGCAAGCCGCTCCATCGCCTTGTTCACATAATCAGCACTGATCAATTCTATGTCAGCTGTTACATTATTCTTTCCGGCAAAATCAATCATCTCTTGTGTATCCTTAATTCCGCCAATAAGGCTTCCAGCCAGAGTCTTCCCTCCTGTAACAATACAAGTGTACAACAGATGTTTTATTATTAACATTAAATATGAATAATTAATTAAAGTAAACTTTGAAAATAGAGACAAATTGGAAATTTTAAATCAAGACAACTTCAACATATATACCCAATACCATGCTAATTGAAATGACAAGTTGACAGTAAAATTGAAGAAGTTTGTAGTAATTAAAGCTAAAATATAATTACCAAAAATTAAAGCGAAGGCGGGGACCTCCAAGGGTTTCTCGGGTGCACCGACCAATATCATCTTGCCATTCGGTTTGAGAAGTCCTAGTAGAGGCGGGATAGCATGTGTAGCAGAAACAGTGTCAATTATTCCATCCATGCTAGCCACAGCAGCCTAAATGTATTGCAGTAAAAGATCATGATCAAAAGAATTAAATCAATGACATTCCTTTCTTTTTATTCTTTCGACAATCATTTACACGGGAAAATAAATTAATCAGACATGCGTCATATATTAAAAAGATAATAATTACCTTATTTGTTCGGCATTGCTACTAACCAAGAAGGCATCAGCACCCAACCTCTCAATCGCCTCCTTCTCTTTCCTCGGGCTGGAACTGATAACTGTCACCTTCATTCCAAAGGCCTTCCCAAATTTGACAGCCACGTGGCCCAGACCACCGAGACCCACAACTCCCAAGTGCTGTCCTGGCGTGTTAAGCCCGTGATACTTCATCGGTGAGTAAACGGTAATACCAGCACAGAGCAGCGGGGCCGCCTTGTCCAGTGGAAGACTCTCGGGGATGCGAATCACAAAGTTCTGGTTCACAACTACCATGTCAGAATAGCCACCGTATGTTATGGTACCATCTCCTGGGAGCACAGAATTGTAGGTAAGAATCATTCCCGGGCAGTAGTTTTCAAACCCAGTGGTGCAGCCTTGGCAAGAGTTGCAGGAGTCGACCAGGCAACCCACCCCCACTTTGTCCCCAACTTTGAAATTCTTGACATTAGAGCCAACCTCAATGATTTCACCTACAATCTCGTGTCTGTAAAAATAAGGAAGTTCTATGATGTTAAAAGGACGAGTCATGAAATAAGTTAAATATTTAAAAATTAACGTTATTTATTATATTTTATTTACCCGGCAACGATGGGGTAGATGGTATTATGCCATTCATTTTTCAAGCTGTGGAGATCAGAATGACAGATGCCACAATATAATATCTTTATTGATACGTCATTATCTCCATTGTTCCTGTTAAATTAGAAATTAGAGAAATGTTGGAGTTAAGGACAGAGAAATTATAACAAGTGGCATTGCTAATTAAATACCCCAATATCTGGAAAAAGGGGAAAGGAGAGAGAACGAACCTTCTGGAAAAGGGGAAAGGAGAGAGAACGCCTGAGGAGTCATGAGCAGCCAGACCAAAGGCCTTACGGGGGTGCTCCTCCTCCGGCGCTATTTTCTTCCCACTTGTTGGAGCTGCCATTGATTGTAGTATTTCAAAAAAAGAGAGAGGAGTTAAGAGTAACAGAATTATATTTTGGGTTGGATGTATTAACGGTGGCAATGCAGAGATGGAGGGAAGGGGAGGGGTGCACTAGGGTTTATATAGCGGATGAGAGTGTGTGCTGGTTTAATGGTTTATACTCTGATGCGATGACTTAAGTTGCTGACGTCACCGATGACGTTATATACTGTATATACATATCAAAAAGCCACCTCCTATTTTCCAATTTATATCTATTTTTTTTTCATATCCACCAAAAATAACGCATAAACTACACGTGATACGTAAAATTGGTGGTCTCAATATGTCTCTCGAGATTTTTTTTTATTAATAGTGTTTCTAATTTAAATTAGGAAGCTGATATGAGTACCCGCAGTTGAGTACCCGTATTATACCCGCACATAAACTATCATAACTGTTTTTGGGAACCGCACCTAAACTGTTATAACTGTTTTTGAGGACCTAAACTGTCAAAACTGTAATTTTATTTTACAAGTATTAATAGTAACATTGTGAAGTATTTATACCTATACAAGACAAGTATTTATATCTATACAATGAACTACATATATGATATATGAATTGGGAACCATTACACTGTCAAAACTGGGGACCATTACTTTTACACGTTTTTCAAGGTGATTTTTTTTTTCTCCGTTCAATCTAACCAATTTTTGGGACGATCTATGAGGAATTTTGCAAATCTAAAACCACGAACGTGTTCCATTTTTTTTTCTCTTTCAAATGAGATCCATGATGACATACTTTTACACGTTTTTCAAAGTATCAAATATTCAAATATGAAAAGTATTCATACAAAATAGAAAGTATTCATACCTAATATATCAAATATTCATATATAATTCATCAAGTATTTATACTTAAGATATCAAGTATTTAAAGAAAAAAACTGAACTCATCTTTTACACGTTTTTCTAGTATTCACATACAAAATGAAAAGTATTTATACCTAAATTATCAAGTATTCATATATAATTCATCAAGTATTCATACCTAAGATATCAAGTATTTAAAAAAAAACTGGACACAATACCTACTCATCTTTTACACGTTTTTCAAGGTGGTTTTTTTTTTCTTCGTTCAATCTAACCAATTTTTGGGACGATCTATGAGGAATTTTGCAAATCTAAAACCACGAACGTATTCCATTTTTTTTTTCTCTTTCAAATGAGATCCATAATGACATACTTTTACACGTTTTTCAAAGTATCAAATATTCAAATATGAAAAGTATTCATACAAAATAGAAAGTATTCATACCTAATATATCAAATATTCATATATAATTCATCAAGTATTTATACTTAAGATATCAAGTATTTAAAGGAAAAAACTGGACTCATCTTTTACACGTTTTTCAAGGTGATTTAATGATTGACAAAGTTAGTCATCAAGTATTTATACCTAAATTATCAAGTATTCATATATAATTCATCAAGTATTCATACCTAAGATATCAAGTATTTAAAAAAAAACTGAACACAATACATATATATACTTAAGATATCAAGTATTTATACCTAAGATATTTACACCAAAATAATTATCCAAAATATATATACTTAAGATATCAAGTATTTAAAGAAAAAAACTGGACTCATCTTTTACACGTTTTTCAAGGTGATTTAATGATTGACAAAGTTAGTCATCAAGTATTTATACCTAAATTATCAAGTATTCATATATAATTCATCAAGTATTCATATCTAAGATATCAAGTATTTAAAAAAAAACTGGACACAATACCTACTCATCTTTTACACGTTTTTCAAGGTGATTTTTTTTTCCGTTCAATCTAACCAATTTTTGGAACGATCTATGAGGAATTTTGCAAATCTAAAACCACGAACGTGTTCTATTTTTTTTTTCTCTTTCAAAAGAGATCCATGATGACATACTTTTACACGTTTTTCAAAGTATCAAATATTTAAATATGAAAAGTATTCATACAAAATAGAAAGTATTCATACCTAATATATCAAATATTCATATATAATTCATCAAGTATTTATACTTAAGATATCAAGTATTTAAATAAATCAACTGGACTCATCTTTTACACGTTTTTCAAGGTGATTTAATGATTGACAAAGTTAGTTATACCGTTATGGAAGTTAATTGGGAAATGAATCAACTGCGGGTACAATGCGGGTACTCAACTGTGGGTACCAAAATCTTTATTCTTTAAATTATTGTTTGAGGTAAAAGCGCTTCATTTAGAAAAATAGATAGGAGAAATTTTTTTTTTCATTCAGTAGAGGACAATAAAAAAAAGTTGGGAATAGAAAAGAATTTCTTACCCCCTTTTCCAGTCAATGTTAGAACTTAGGACAGTAAATGTTTAGTAACGTTAGCTTATTTTTTATGTCTACATTGTCAGAAAAAATAGAGAAAGATATTTTTTTTTTCATACTACCTATATTTTAATTGCTAGAAAATTTAATTGAATTTGAAATATAATTAACTAGAAATATTAGTTCTCTCTGACTAGCTCTCTCGACCTTTAGAGTATATATAACTGCAAAATAAACTTTCTATGAAATCGTTCACAATTTAGAAGCAACGGGCCGGAAAACTCGAATTGCTATTTTTCAAAAGGAAAAACTTTAAACGAATAATCAGCCAATTGATATTTAGATTATTTTATTTTTCTTACTAGATGAGCATAAAATATATACATATTTTCTTTTGTGATCTTGGGCGCATTTCGTTTAACAGGTTTGTATACCGTCCTGGAATATCAATGTGAAAATTTTGATTCAGCTCTTGTTTTCTATTTCATTTTAATTTATGTACTATTACTATTGTCTTTCTTGTTTTTCATTAATTTTTTATGTTGGTAGTTTGACGGTATTATTTAATGTTTTAGGAACTGGTCTTGTTTTAGAAAGGCAATTAGGTTAGGTACGGATGTACATGGATTGGGTCGTTGGATCTCATTTAGATTTTTAAACCATATTCATAACATGTTATTCAATATTCCATAAAATAAAACTCATCAGTCATCATTTGAATTTCGAATTCAAAATACTAATATTGCATATATTAGTTGAGGAGGGATCCACTTACTACATTTGTAAGTTACAACATCTTATAACAATTCAGTTTTGTGATTTTTAAAGTCCAAACAGTCGATCCAAACAGTTGATAAACCGATCAAAATGTGCTTGGAGATCAAATTATATTTTTTTTTTTGAATTTTTTTTTTACTATTTATTAAGTATTTTATAAAACTGTTGTTTTTCCAATGGTCCAGATCATCTAAAAACAGCAGTTTATAAAATTTGATTTCCAAGCACATTTTAATATAAAAATCATGCTGGACAATTTGAGAATTTAACGTGCCAGAATCCACCTCATTAAATAAATCACTTAATAATGACCTAAAGTTCAATTAATGTTAAACTAAGACATTAGTTGTCAGATATAATACAGATTAATTTTTTGTTCTCTAAAGAATTAAATTTATTCCAAACAAATCTATCTCTTACTAGAAGGCATTGTTATTTCTACAAAATTATTTATTAAGGAGACCTGCCAAGCTAGCTTGAGTACATGTTCGTGTATTCTGATATAGTTTCATTTATGCATAATTTGAAACCAATTAGAAATACATAAGACTCTCCTTATTACATGACATAATAAATAGCCGTCACTGGTGAGGATCACATCACATGTGAGTTTTGAAGAAACAATACTTTGACGTCACTGGTGAGGAACAATAAATCTAAATGAGATCCAACGACCCAATCCATGTACTTTGACGTCACTGGAGAGGATTTTTAACCAACGACCCAATCCATTGATTTTTAATTGTCTCAATATATTTCTTGTACTCCATCGTACGATGAATTTTAATGAGTCAATCATTTCTCGTGAAATTTAAAAGTAAAAAACTTGATAAATTAGTGAAGTTTGGAGCCTAACATTTTTTGTGACAACTTGTTTAATCACCCAATTTCATTTCAAAATTTTCATTTTTTACAATACCATACTACATATTTTGAATGCAATAATCATTCTAGAAATTAAGTTAAGTTTGAAAATTTCACAAAAAAAAACTAATCTTACCAAATGCTAAAATGTGAAGAGCGATAGAAAATTACATAATACTTACCATAAAGATACATGAATTAGCTGTACATTAAATACTTTCTTTAAACGATGTATTGTCTTGTTTAGATGGAAATTTTAAATAAAGGACAAATTCGATATAAACTAAAAAGATTTGTCAGTGCACTCAAAATTGTAATTTTTTCGCTGAGTATAGCGTCACCCCACCAAAAAGGCATAGTAATTTGTTTTTGATTTGTCTACCCAAAAAAGCAACCGACATTTTTATTAATATCCAAGGTTTAATACAAATTATTATTTATACTCAGAATCGGATCTAATATCGAAAAATGCCCAAACCGGCCAGAAAATGGCCGGTTTACTCCTCCCCTAAGCCAGCCATTATCTGGCCGGCTTACTCCCCCCTAAACCGGCTATTTTCTGGCCGGCTTACTTCCCCCTAAACCGGCTATTTTCTGGCCGGCTTAGTCTTTTTTTTTTTTTTTTTTTTTAAGGAGACATTACGAAGAGAAAAAATAATGAAATCTAACACTGAAAATTTGAATTTTGTGTTTAAATTATTTGTTCGATTACTTCTTTTGATTTATAATTAGCATATTTATACTAAAATACACTATATTACTTGAAATTATGTTGAATTACACTAAATTACGCTAAATTACAATAACTTCGCTAATTATGCTGAAATACGGTAAATTACTCTAAAATAGACCGATTCTGTGCCATCTTTCATGAATCATAAAAAATAGTAAAAAAATTCCAAAAATAGTAAAAACTGGTATTCTACAAGTTCATTATGTAACTAATTTACTGAGCTACTTGGATTGAATAATAGAAATGAAAATCTTAATCGGAAACTTCAACTCAAGTTTTGAGGCTCTTCTCTTTATTTTTTGGCGATTCTGAATTTTGGAATCCAGCATTGCTAGCACGGACTCATGCGTATTTTCGCAAGCTTTCCGAAAAGTGGTCATTTGCTGAAATCGGACACTCGAGCGCTGTTTTATGACCGTTTGAAGTTTCGTCGTCGTTTTTCGCCTTTTCAGTGAAGATATCGTCCATATTCATATGTAATTTAGCGTAATTTACCGTATTTTAGCGTAATGTAATGTAATGTAGTGTAATTTAACTTAATATAATGTAATTCAACATAATTTCAAATAATCTAGTGTATTTTAGTATAAATATGCTAATTATAAATCAAAAGAAGTAATCAAACAAATAATTTAAACACAAAATTCAAATTTTCAATATTAGTTTCATTATTTTTTCTCTTCGTAATGTCTCCTTAAAAAAAAAAAAAAGACTAAGCCGGCCAGAAAGTGGCCAGTTTAGGGGGGAGTAAGCCGGCCAGAAAATGGCCGGCTTAGGGGAGGAGTAAACCGGCCATTTTCTGACCGGTTTGGGCATTTTTCGATATTGGATCCGATTCTGAGTATAAATAATAATTTGTATTAAACCTTGGATATTAATAAAAATGTCGGAAAAGGCAACCGAAAAAGTGACCGTTTCCTTTTCTTTTTAATTTTTAGAAAGAACAAGGTAGGTTATCCCCAATTCCGTGAAGGCAATTAATAAGGTGGCTGCGTGAGATGGATGTGTAATAAGTAATAACAATTTCAGCCTAAAAATTTAAATGAATAATAATCAGCCTATATATACATATATAATTTCCAAAAACTAAAATTCACATATTTTATGATTTTGAAAGAGAACATCTTAATTAGTACTTTTAATGTGCTAGGGTATTTTTTTTTTTTTTTCTTGATGCACATGTAAGTCCGTCAAAGTTTTCTTTTACCTTCATCTAGTGTATTGATTAAACCCGGACGGGTCGACCCGGACCGGACCGGACCGTCCTAACGGGTGGGCCGGGTTTCACTAGGGTCGGATTCGGTTTTCTGGGCCAAACCCGCCTATACCCTACCGGTTTGAACCCGCCTACCCGAACCCGACCCAAATCCCGGAATCCGGATCTAACCTGACTAAATCCGACCTAACCCCCCCAAACCCGACCCAAACTCGCCGAAAACCCGGCGGGACCCGAGCCAACCCGACCCAAACCCGAGTAACCCGGCCGAAATTTGAAATTTTTTAGCCTCTGTGTTGGCCTCTGGCTTGTTTGCCTCTGTGACTCTGTGTTGTGTGTGTTGACCATGTTGCCTCTGTGTTGACCTTGTTGCTTGTTGGCTGTTGCCTCTGTGTTGACCTTGTTGCTTGCTGCCTCTGTTGCTTGTGTTGCTTGAACCGGCCTTGTTGCCTCTGTTGCTTGTGTTGCCCTTGTACCGGCCTTGTTGCCTCTGTTGCTTGTGTTGCCCTTGTACCGGCCTTGTTGCTTTAATTTATATTTAAATAGGTTAGAAAAAAAAAAAGTAAAAAAAGAACTGGCTCGGACCGGACTGAACCCGGACCGGACCGCCGATCCGACCCGACCCGGACCGGACCGACCTAACCCGTCCGGTTTAGGACGGGTTCAGGTTGGCCGACCCAAAAAAAACCCGAGGTACCCTACCCGACCTAACCCGTGGACCGGGTTTGGACCGGACCGACCCGACCCGGACCGTTTTCAATACACTACCTTCATCAGTTTCAGAAGTTTATACCATTGGAAATGAATTATGAATATAGGATCTGTCAGTACAATAAACATAAGAAACATATATACCTAATTAAGCTGCCTGAGTCATGCATGTTTGAACGTTGAAGGTATGTTTGATATGGCCAACAGTGATTAATCTCCTATATAACTGCCTGGATCGACAAGCCAACAGTGATTAGGATATTGACCACTAGCTGTTAGGATGGTAGTTGGGATATTGACCACTCTTATCAAACAGTGATTATGATGTAACATAATACGGTTAGAAGGATGTAATTGGAAACTAGTAAAGCCTATATAATTGACCGATTACTGTGAGAAACTGGAGAAAGGATTAATATATCCTGAGAATCACAACAACTTATTACTGGTATATATATATCTTAAATTTTAGTTATCTGTTTGCTTAATGTTGCAATTAGCAGTGATAAATTAGCAATCAGGATACGTAGTTATTGCATGCACAGAACTGTACCAGATTCTCAACACAGAAACTCAAATATCTTATTGCATGCACTCACAACTGTTCAAATCATATAATAACCAACAACTCATTTCAACTCTTTTTGTGAAGCTCAAGATACCGACCAAATCAAATATTAAGCTTCAAAGTGTTGGCAATATCAATGACAAAGCGGAATCTGACATCTGCCTTGGCAAGCCGCTCCATTGCCTTGTTCACATAATCAGCAGCGATCAATTCTATGTCGGCTGTTACATTATGCTTGCCTGCAAAATCAATCATCTCTTGTGTATCCGCTATCCCTCCAATACAGCTTCCAGCTAGAATCTTCCCTCCTGTACAGCAAAGTTTTATTAGCACCTGAATTGGTTTGAGCTCTAATAGAAAACTTGAAAATAATTACATATGAAATTGCAAAGAAGAAATAAATTGTTGCTTCCGAAAATCAATGAAATGAGTACAGCGGAAATTAGCAATCAATTAAACAAGTAAATACTAATAGAACCACGCACCCATAATCAAAGAGAAAGCAGGGACCTCCAAGGGCTTCTCTGGTAAACCAACCATTATCATCTTTCCATTTGGTTTGCGAAGTGATAGAAGAGGGACAACAGAATGTGAAGCAGAGACTGTTAATTATTCCATCCATACTGAAGATTGCAGCCTACAATAAACCAAGAGGGGTGAAGAAAATGAAATCAACCTCAGGTTAATGACATATTTTTTTTTTAAGCAAGAATTGACATCATTGGATTATATATTGATGTATCGAAATCTAAAATAAAAAAAAAAAATTACATACCTTCATTTGTTCGGCATTGCTACTAACCAAGAATGAATCAGCACCCAACCTCTCAATCGCCTCCTTCTCTTTGCTCGGGCTGGAACTGATAACCGTCACCTTCATTCCAAATGCCTTCCCAAATTTGACAGCCATATTGCCAAACCACCAAGACCCACAACCCCTAAGTGCATTCCTGGCCCATTAAGCCCGTGATATTTCATTGGTGTGTAAACAGTAATACCAGCACAGAGCAGTGGACCAAAATCAGCATACTTACCTTTGATACAAAAGATGAACAAACGTCTTGCGGGATGGGCCGCCAAGCATCTCTCCATTGCCGGCAGAATAATACTGATCAATGCAGTACTAACATCAATACCGATATACTTCATAACATGCCTAAAGTTGCCCAAATGGGTAATTAGCAAGATAGACAAGATACGGAGAACATTCCTATGGCATGGGGTGTCAGCCGAATCCAAGAAAATGAGTCTGGTTAATTGGAAGGTGGTATGTTCACTGAAGGATTTTGGCGGGCTTGGTGTTATGGATTTGGAGGCGTTCAACCAAGCACTAATAATCAAATGGGTTTGGCAATGGGGAATGCCAGAGAAAGCACTGTGGAAGCCACCTATGCAACATTGTTTAATGCTGCAACTGTTACCAGATGCGCCCATATTCGCAAAGGAAGCCAAGAAATTTACTCAATTTTGTTGCACGTCCTTTGACTACAAACCAGAAAATGGACAGAAAACTTCTCTTTGGCACCACAATTGGAACAAAGGAATATTACGGTTTGAATTACCAAACATATACACACATGCTCAGAACTCCAACATCACCTTGGCAGAAGCTTCATGAACCAACGTAATAAGGGAACTATTCACACATAGGCTAACAGAAAAAGCTAACGAGGAACTAGAAATCTTGAAACACAAGCTGGCACATATCACATTAATGCAAGCGCATGATGATGGAATAGAGTGGCGATGGTCAAATACAGGGATATATACGGTGAGAAGCGCATATCAAAGATTGAAAGACGGACCTAGAATACGAAGCTCGATCCATCGAATTTGGAAACTAAGAGCACCACCACGAATGAAGGTATTTGGATGGTTGCTACTCAGGAACAGATTACTGACCATTGATAATCTCAAGTGGCAAGGTTTTCAACTAGTTAGTAGATGTGTCTTACGCAAGGCAGCTCAAGAAACAAGGCGCCATTTATTCCACCACTGCCCCTTTGCTGTCGCCTTACATGTCGAGATGGCACGAGTCATACCGGAAAGGATGCCTCCAGCGATCGTTGGTGCATCAAGAATACAACTTTTGATAAGCGCAAGAACCCCAATGCAACAGAAATCGACGCTCCTCATCACACAATTCATAATATGGCGCGAGAGATGTGCAAGAACGTTCACAAACAACACCAAGAACACCGAGGAACTCCGGAACGAAGTGCTTTGGCAAATACAGTTTTATGAAGCAAGGACACGCACGGGAGCAACAAATTAAATAACGACACATTGAAGGACTAAATAGCAAAAATTCCTTGAGAAGGAGGAAGGGAAGGCACCAGCGTCAGTATACTGGAATCCGACCAGCTTTGCTATTCTTTTCCTTTTGCCAGCTACCTTTCTCTAATTTTTTTATTTTTCATTTTTCAAATTTTATTTCTCTTTTCCTATTTCTGTTATATTTCAGCTCAATTGTTTTGAGCAATGTTTTCATTTTAATTTGACGGTTACCACCATTGTGTAACGGAACTTTTTATTTAATATAAATGCGGGCATGACTCTCATTTTTCTTCAAAAAAAAATTTGATTCTCCCTGCCGTGAAATAAGCAAAAGAGTAGCAAAAATAATAGGATATAACGCGAGAATTACAGCTACAAGCAATAAATGGTCATGATGAAACCCGTAATAATCTTCTAGAAACTGAAAAACGGATTTCTTCTCTCCAAAGACGACAATTGCCTTGTGAACATCTCCGATTCTCCGTACTGCGAGGTGAAAATGGCATTCAGCGTCCAGGCCATCGGACTGACATGTGTAGTATATCCAAATCCACCATCCTGAGATTTTCTGCATCCAATTTAACTAATTAATTCATTAATTCAAAACATTCATGTAATTTCATGCAAGTCATTATATGATGGTTGTCAGCGATATGAAATCGAAAGGGTTGGTTGCATACAGGGCGAGGAACAATGAGGAACGTTATCCTCTGCGGAGCTTAAAAGCTCCGCAGACTGCGGTTCTTTTAATCTGATCCGTTAGTGGTCCGTTAGTTTTAACTTTGCACGAATCTAAAAGCACAATAATACTGCCCCCTCCGTTAACCCGATCACAAAGCGGCTGAGAGTTAATCTAGTCCGTTCATTTGCTCCGCACCTGCGGAGTTTTATAGAACTCCGCAGAGGATAACTACCCGAACAATGAAGCCGGAGAAAATGTAGAGGAGTTGGAGGAAACAGACAGCATAACGGTGGTGAGCTGAACGGTGGGAGTAATGACAGTGAGCATCATGCCAAGGTAAGTCATGTACAGAAGCGTGCCAAACATGGTGTAGAAAACCACATGTATGCTATGGTCATGAATAGCACTACCTGGACCAACACTTGGCGTATGGTATCCTTTTTGCAACCTGCAATTAGTGCCAACAAATCTATTATATCTGTGAGATATTGAATAGAAGAGAAACTAGAGTAGAGAGATTTATTGATTGTATTTTCTATATCTTTACAGTTACAGAGGAGGCCTTATATAGGCAATACTAAGAATGCTTAACAATCTGTAACCACTCTAACTAACTGCTGTAACAACCTAACAGCAAGTACAGTTGTCTCTAACTGACCTTAATCAGTAACACTAACATCCCCCCTCAAGTCCTGTGGGCTAGAAAGAACACAGAGCTTGTCCTTCAACTGATGAAAACGAGAGGAACCAAGACTCTTTGTAAGAATGTCGGCCAGCTGATCCTGAGATGACAGAAACCGAACAAGAATACGCTTGGAGGCAACCAGATCACGAATGAAGTGTATATCGACTTCAATGTGCTTAGTGCGGGCATGATGAACAGGATTAGCTGCTAAAAATGTCGCCCCGAGATTATCACACCACAAAACTGGTGGCAAAAGAGAGTCAGGAATGAGTTCTTTGAGAAGGGATTGAAGCCATACCACTTCAGCTGCAGCAGAAGCGAGGGCTCGGTATTCAGCTTCTGTGCTGGACCGAGCTACTGTTGTTTGCTTTTTGGAAGACCATGAGATCAAGGAATCTCCTAGAAAAACACAATACCCTGTGGTCGAGCGACGATCATCAGGGCTGCCGGCCCAGTCGGCATCAGAGAAGACTTGGAGAGATAAATGAGAAGAAGAACGAAGAAGAAGTCCATGAGTAATCGTACCCTTGAGATACCGAAGTATACGTTTTACAGCAGCCCAGTGAGTGTCAGTCGGGCTATGCATGAAAAGAGAGACTCGATTGACTGCAAACGAAATTTCAGGTCTGGTAATTGTGACGTACTGTAGTGCCCCAACTATACTTCTGTACAGAAGTGGATCAGAGAGAGGATCCCCATCCGACTTAGAAAGTTGAAGACCACTCTGCATTGGGGTAGAGATAGGTTTGGCTTCTTCCATCTTGGCTCTTTGAAGGAGATCGGCAATGTAACGGGTTTGAGATAAGTGCAGACCAGCTGGACAGTAAACGGTTTCAATACCCAAAAAGAATGAAAGGGTGCCAAGATCCTTGATAGTGAAAGTTGTATGAAGACTAGAGAGTAGCTGATCAATCATGGTCTTGGAGGTGCCAGTGATGATGATATCATCAACGTAAACCAGCAAATAAACCGACTCATGTGCAGATCGGTTAATAAACAAAGAGTGATCGGATTGAGAAGCAACAAAACCTAAGGAGGTCAAGTAATTGCGAAGCCGGTGAAACCAAGCCCGTGGGGCCTGTTTAAGGCCATAGAGGGCCTTTTTAAGGCGACACACATGATCAGGAAAATCCGAGCTGACAAACCCGGGAGGTTGAGACATATATACCGTTTCCTCAAGGTCTCCATGAAGGAAGGCGTTATTTACGTCAAGTTGTCGGAGGGTCCAGCCCTTAGAGAGAGCCAAGGCAATGAGGGTTCGAATAGTGACCGGTTTGACAACCGGACTGAAGGTTTCAGTGTAATCAAGACCTTCTTCTTGCGTGTAACCTTTGGCCACTAGTCGGGCTTTGAAGCGCTCAAGAGAGCCATCAGCCTTGCGCTTAACTTTGTAAATCCACTTACAGCCCACAATGTTGTGATTCTTGGGTAAAGGGACGAGATCCCATGTCTGATTTTGAGCAAGAGCGTCGAGCTCAAGTGCCATAGCCCGTTGCCACTCGGGATGTCTGTTGGCTTGTGTGAAGCAGGTAGGTTCAGTGAGCTCAAGGGAAGAGGAGTGGTAAGCTACAAAATCAGGAAAGGTGCGTGTTTTGCGGGTATGATCTCTATTGCGGGTAGTCATGTGATGAGAAGTAGGAAGCAATGGAGAAGAGGGGAGGGGAGTTAAAGGAGGAGGAGAGGTGGGCTGAACTGTTGGAGAGTTAGATGGTAAAGGTGAAAGAGATGAAGGTTGGGGTAAGATAGTCAAAATAGAAGGCTGTAAAGTGGAGGGTGTAGAGGGTGGGGCAGAAGATGACAAAACTGAGTGAAAAGGGAAAGAATTTTCATGAAAAATTACATGTCTAGAGATGTAGATTCTGTGAGTGGGTAGGTGAAGGCATTTATACCCTTTATGCATGGAAGAGTACCCTAAAAATACACAGGGCAAGGATCTGTTTTCAAGTTTGTGTTTGGTATAAGGTCGCAGCCAAGGATAGCAGAGACAGCCCAGAACCTTACAGAAGGAATAATCTGGTTTATGGTGAAAAAGGACCTCATATGGGGAGCAAAAGTGAAGAGTTGCCGAAGGAAGCCGGTTAATGATAAATGTAACACTCTCAAATACATGATCCCAAAAGACATGTGGAATGGCAGCTTGAGACATAGTGGCAAGAGATAGTTCAACTACATGTCGATGTTTTCGCTCAACGACCCCATTTTGCTCAGGAGTATATGGACATGAGACCCGAAAGGTAATGTCTGGAAATTGGCTCATAAGCGGCTTAAATTCAGCACCTCCATCACATTGAATTATTTTAATTGAGGTGGAGAGAAGATTCTCAATGCGGGTTTTGAAAGATCGAAAAACAGTAGGTATATGAGACTTAGCCGAGCAAGTAAAAAGCCAAGAAAACCGAGAATAATCATCAACAAACATTACGTAGAATCTATTGCCTTGTTTTGACATAACCGGGGAGGGACCCCATACATCAACATGAACCAATTCTAATGGCTTAACAGCCTTATGAGAAGCTAAGGAAAAATGAAGTTTATGAGATTTGCATTTATTACAAGCATCACAGACAGTAGGAGAAGAGTCACACGAGATCAGCTTGTTGTTGGCAAGATGAGCCAGTACCGACCAAGACGTGTGACCAAGCCGATGATGCCATAGATCTCGAGAAGAAACAGTAGTGGAAAAGCATTGGTGATGAGGAAGGTAATAGAGACCTTGAGAAATTCCACCTTCAAGAAGCACCGCCTGGGTCTTGCGATCCTTAATTACACAACCATTTGGGTTAAATTCAACAATAATATCATTATCTCGAGTGAGGCGGGAAATGCTAATAAGCCGTTTGGTCATGTGAGGGACATGTAAAACATCAGCAAGATGCAACTTTTGGGAGGTAGAGACCAGGTGAGAAGAACCAGTGTGAGATATAGTCAACCCATGGCCATTACCAATGCGAACAACAAAATTACCTTGATACGGGCGATAGTCGGTGAGACAATTCAGATCAAGTGTAATGTGAGAAGAAGCTCCAGAATCAAGGAACCAGTCAGCCGTGGGAGAAGAGGTAGGCTGAGCAAGGTTGACTTGAGGAGAAGCATTGGGATTGTCATCATAGCGATAGTAGCATTCCTTGGCAGTGTGACCCGGTTTTGAGCAAATCTGACAGGGGCCAGCTGAATTGGGACCTTTCCCTAGAACGCCACGTCCCTGGTTACCACCTTGGGAGCCATGAGTCCGGCCACCATTGCCGCGACCTCTGCCATTGCCTCGACCACGCCCCCGGCCACCACTATAGCCACCTCGCTTGAATTGTTGAGCAACAAAGGCAGCAGCAAGCTGCTGTTGAGATTGCCAGGGGAGAGAGTTGAGAACCAGTGGTGTTAAGAGTGAACCGATATCAGTACTAGATGGCGGGCCAGAAGAGGATTGTGAATTTTGAGAGGGAGAAATGAGAGCAGCAGTAGAGAAGTTCGATTGGGCCAAGGGAGAATTAGAGCCCAACGGTTTATTAGTAAAGGGAGCGGGTTGATAAAACCCGTTAAGGAGGGAGCCGGATCCGTTAGCAGAAGAAGAGGTCGGATGGCCTAGAGAGAGATAGGCAGCGGGAAGAGAGCCAGTGTCGGCCTGTTGGGAGAGAAGGCGATTCTCATAGTTGAGTAGGTGGCCATGGAGATCAGCCAAGGACAGAGAAGAAGCTTGAGAGGTGAGGGAGGTGACCAGCGGGTTGTAATCAGCAGGAAGTCCAGCAAAGATGTAGAGAGAGAGATCTTGATCTGAAACCTCACAACCGATTGAGCGAAGTTGAAGAACAATGGCATTGAGGCGATTAAGGTACTCAGAACAGGATAGATCGGCTTTCTTGATGGTCTGAAGCTTCAATTTGAGATCCAATACCTTGGATTGAGACTGAGCTGAGTAAGTGCGATGGAGCATGCTCCAGAGATCAGCCGAAGTGTGACAGCTAACAGCTTGAGGAAGAATTGAGGGGCCAAGACTGGAGAGAAGCCATGCAAGAATTAATTGATCTTGGTGAATCCAAGACTCAGAGCTCGAATTGAGAACAGGACCGTCAGTAGGCGAAGAAGATGAGGAGATCGTGCCATCCAAAAAGGGAAGAAGACCATGGCCACGAATAACAGGTAAGACCTGTGTTTTCCATAGTAAGAAATTGGAATCATCCAATTTGGGATTGACAGAGTAATGGAACTGAATAGGGTTGATCACAGGAGGTAGTTGGGAAGGGGTAGAGGAGGAAGTTTGCTCCGATGTAGGGGGAGGAGTAGCCATGGAGAGGAATCAGAGAATCAGATAATGGCGTTAGCCAGAGAAAGCATCTGATACCATGTGAGATATTGAATAGAAGAGAAACTAGAGTAGAGAGATTTATTGATTGTATTTTCTATATCTTTACAGTTACAGAGGAGGCCTTATATAGGCAATACTAAGAATGCTTAACAATCTGTAACCACTCTAACTAACTGCTGTAACAACCTAACAGCAAGTACAGTTGTCTCTAACTGACATTAATCAGTAACACTAACAATATCTATATAATCCGCGTCGCGGAGCTACAGTACTCCAATAGTTACACACGCCCTCTGCACCGTTCGATCTGGATCGCATGGTTGAAGCGAGAATTCTCTCGCGCGCTTACACCGCTCCTCTTGGCTACGTGTACTCCAACAGTGAATATTCACACTGACAGTTGGGTCCCATTCCCTTCCTTTTGCTTTTTTTCTCCATTTTCTTGCTAAAAAAAAAAGAGAGAGAAGATCCCCACCTAAAAAAATCCTGCCACCTTTCTTCTTCATCCACAAGTGAAAAAACCCAAAAAACAACCCATCTAAATTTCTCTCTCTCCGTCTCTCTTCAATCTGCCGATTTCTCCTCTCCGCGCGCTGTTTTCGCTGCCTTTCACTGGTTGGACTCCGACAACACAATTTTAGGAGGAGTCGAAAGTAGGCGCTGGATCTCTTCGGAACCGGAGAAGGTCTGAGCTATCTATTTTAAAGTTCTAATTCTGTTTTTGCCAATTTAGATTGAAATTTGTCATTTATAAGGACAATAAATTTGGTTGATAAGGTACTTTTCTAGCATATGAGGTACGTACCTTCATATTTTCTAACTTTGACCTCACAAATTCAGAACTCACGAAATTGCTTATTAGCGAATGAGTTTGGGGTACAGCTCGACTCTTAATTACATAAACCTAGATCATAAACTTACATCATAAGCAATTAACGAAATTGCTATGTATTTCTATTTCCATATATTTACTTAGCTCAATACCTAGCTGATTATGATCTAGATTTATGTACTAGGTTCTGAAAAAAAAAGGGACCAGCGATTTCTATATACCAGCTCTTAATTATACAACCAAGTTTTGAATTAGGTGACGAACTACAATACCTAGCTAATACCAACTCTTAATTATACAATTGCACAAATTTAGTATGATCTAGGTTTATGTAATGCATCCATGGTCTAACCTTGCCTGACTGAAAAAATATAGTTTTAAGGACAAACAGTATAAGCCTCAATTCAAACATATCATCCAATTCCAGGCCTTCCAAATTACCTCTGTATTTCCATTTCCATATATTTACTTAGCCGAATACCTAGCTGATTATGATCTAGGTTTATATACTAGGTTCTGAAAACAAAAAAGGGAGCAGTCATTTCTATGCTATCTTTGGAGTTTTAAACATAGCCACAGCTGCTTAATCAGTAAGAAGGTAAGCTTCTTTTAGATTTAGCTTTTGTTTGCTTATTCTTACCTACTATTTGGTCTGAAACTTTTGGTTTGCTTCTGTTAGTTTTTCTTAACTATAAAATAAAATAAAAATATCGGATAATTTTCTGAAAATAAATTATAATTAAAATTGTGTTACCCGGATCGTGCGAAGCACTGTCCTTAAGCGAATTCCGTCTCAACCGTGCAAGATTTGGAACCGCAACCAAGATAATCTGGGTTTGTCAACTTCTTGGGACACAACCGTGGAAGTGACTGATGATAACTGATCCTTGATACCCAGCAATTTACCGAATAATATTATTGTAATAGTGAAATGGAAATCTAGAGGAATATGAGCAGGTTGCTTTTGTTTCTGAATTGATCTCAAAGAATGTGGAGTAGGATCATTTATATTTAGAAAATGAAAAACGTCATTGCATGAATTGGGGAAGATAGAGAGACAAAACTGCCATAAACATTGAATAGCAAAATAGGAAACGCATCTATATGATGCTGTGAATATATTTACTATTAAAGAGTCATAAATGTGAAATCAATTGTCATTAAGAGAAATAATCTACAATTGAGATATATCTCAGTTTTAATTATATATATATATCAACGGTCATATCAAAGGAAATGATTAAATCTCATACTAGTCAATCAATTGGAGATAATATGCAAACATATTAACTTGAAATTTTGAGTTTTAAATGTTTAAATTTCAACAATCCCCCACAAAACTCTAAATTTAAGAATATCAAATGATTGAAATTTATAGAACTAAATTGCTGGATATCTATTGTGCATCGATGAAGTAGTTTAAAAACTTTGAACTTCATCTAGTATTGATAGCTTTAATTCGGAGGAAACAGAGAGAACTACGTCTTGAACTCGTTCCTTTGTTCCAAATTCCACCACCATACACACAATATGGAGATTCTCATCGCAGTTAGCGCATTAAATGGCCTTACGCAAGTACCTTGGATTTTCCATGAGAGTCTTGAAGGCTTACCCATGCCTCGCACTGCGGCCGTATACAGACACTCTCATATAGGTGAGTTCCTACCAAGGATATGTGTAGATTCATATCCTGCGGAAAATACCGCCTCGGTCCTCATTAAGAGCTAAAAATCTCACCCTATCATCTACATGTAGCACACTCATCATAGGGATGGGGTCGAAGTCTATGCTTCTAAAAAAAATGTGTACTACTTTTGGCCAGCTTATCGGTTTGTTATTACCCATTGAATCTCTTTCAAGGAATCGAGAGATTGGGTTGCCACCGCAAGAAGACCCATTATGGGCATAATCCCATCCCCCTCGATGAATATTGGACTTTTGTCCTATTTAATCCTTTAGTAAAGCAATCAGCAAGATTGTTTTCTGTTTTTACATGTTGAATTGTAACAATTTCATTTTTTATATTTTGTTTAATTGATTTTTGTCTTCTTTTTATATGTCTATTTAACTTTGAATTTATTAACTTTTTCTTGCAAAATTCAATAGCAGCTCTAGAATCACAATTAATTAATATAGATGGAATTGGTTGAGGAATTAAAGGTATATCAGATAATAATTCTTTTAACCACTCTGCTTCAGTACAAGTGGTATCTAGAGCTATCAATTCAGCTTCCATTGTGCTTTTAGCAATAATGGTTTGTTTAGTTGATTGCCATGAAATTGCACTACCTCCTAAAAGGAATACATATCCTGTTGTGGATTTAACATCTAAAGAATCTGATATCCAATTTGCATCAGTAAATCCTTCTAAAACTGATGGATAACCCGTAAATTTAAGACCATATGATGTAGTTCCTTTAAGATACTTAAAAATTCTTTGTAATGCTGTCCAATGTTTTTTATTTGGATTATTTGTATATCTACTTAATCTTGAAACTGCATATGATATATTGGGTCTAGTTCTATTAGTTAGATACATAAGAGAACCTATAATTTGAGCATACTTTTCTTGTTCTAAGGATCCACCTTCATTTTTTATCAAACGTGTATTAGGGTCATATGGTGTATCCACTGGATTTAAATCTAAGAATCCAAATTTATTAATGATTGATTGAGTGTAATGAGATTGAGATAATATAATTGAATTAGAAGATCTAATGATTTTCATTCCTAAGATAACATCCGCCTCTCCTAAATCTTTCATATCAAAATGACTTGATAACATTAATTTTGCTTTCTCTATTAATTCCAGATTTGAAGCAAGAATTAGAATGTCATCTACATATAGACATAATATTATAAATCCATTATTTTCTTTTTTATAATAAAGACAATTATCGGACTCATTAATTTGAAAATCAAGTGATATCATTGCATTATCAAATTTTTCATGCCATTGTTTTGGAGCTTGTTTTAAACCATATAAAGATCGAACTAATCTACAAACTTTTTTCTCTTGTCCCTTAACTATGTATCCTTCTGGTTGTTGCATATAAATTTCTTCTTCAAGATCTCCATGTAAAAATGCAGTTTTTACGTCCATTTGATGTATCAAAAGTTTATGTATTGATGCTAATGCAAGTAAAATTCTTATTGTTGTTATTCTTGCAACCGGTGCATAAGTATCGAAATAATCTATACCGGCTTTTTGTTTATAACCTTGTACTACTAATCTGGCTTTGAATCTTTCTATTGTTCCATCTATTTTAAGTTTCCTTTTAAAAATCCATTTACAACCTAAAACTTTAGTACCTGGAGGTAAATCAGTTAATATCCAAGTATTATTACTTATAATAGATTCAATTTCACTATTAATTGCTTCCTTCCAAAATGATGCTTCTGGAGATCTCATTGCATCTTCATAAGATTTTGGATTATCTTCAATTAAATACGTTATATATTCTTCACCAAAATTCTTTTCTATTTTCCCTCTTTTACTTCTTCTTGGTTCCAGTGAATAATCATGATTTGATACTGAAATAGATGTCGATGGAATGGATTTTGATGTAGATGGTAAATTAGTAGAATTATTATTCTTAAGTGGGAATATATTTTCAAAGAAAATTGCATCTCTAGATTCTATAATTGTATCATTTGATATTTCACTAATTTCAGATTTAATAACTAGAAATCTATATGTATTACTATTTAGTGAATATCCTATAAAGATTTCATCTACTGTTTTTGGTCCTATTTTCTTTCTTTTCGGTTCAGGAATTCTTACTTTTGCTAAACATCCCCAAACACGAAAATAATTAAGTCTAGGAGGATATCCTTTCCAAAATTCATATGGTGTTTTATTTTTATCTTTAACTGGAATTCTATTAAGAATGTAACATGCTGATAGAAGTGCTTCCCCCCACAAATTTTGTGTTACACCTGAACTTATTATCATAGCATTTACCATATCCAGTAACGTTCGATTTTTACGTTCTGCAACACCATTAGATTGGGGTGAGTAAGGAGCAGTAACTTCATGTATAATTCCATGTTTTTCACAAAATAATGCAACTTCATTTGAGGTATATTCTCCACCTCGATCTGATCTTAAAATTTTTATTCTTTTTTCTTGTTGATTTTCTACTTCTAATTTGAATTTCTCAAATTTATTTAGTACCTCGTCTTTAGTTTTTATGAGATAT
Source organism: Carex parvula (assembly GCA_025461045.1). Lineage (NCBI taxonomy): Eukaryota > Viridiplantae > Streptophyta > Magnoliopsida > Poales > Cyperaceae > Carex > Carex parvula. Next base: position 83,138 of record JAJGRW010002402.1, read on the forward strand.
GTATAACAAAATTTAGAGTAATCGTCTATAAATGTTACAAAATATCTACTTCCACCTCGAGTAAGACCTCTGTTAGAGTCACATACATCACTATGAATTAATTCTAATTTTTGGGTATCTCTGAATTGAATTGGTTTAAATGACTTCCTTGGCAATTTTGATTGGACACAAGTTTCACAATTTGAATTAATTTCTAATTTAAATTTAGGTATCAGATTTAGCTTAGACATTTTTTCAAGTTTTTTATAATGCACATGTCCTAAACGACCATGCCAATTATCAAGTGAATTACTTATATTGCTATTTTTTACAACATTCGAAGAAGTTGACTCATCAGTAGAAATCATTGAAACCTCATTAACTAAATGAGAAACAATATTTAATTTAAATAAGCCATCTGTTATATATCATTTTCCAATAAAAACATCATGCTTTGAAATTACAACTTTATTAGATTCAAGAACTATTTTATATCCTAATTGTACTAGCAAAGATACACTAATCAAATTTTTCCCAATATCTGGAACATGTTGTACATCCCTAAGAATAATAGATTTTCCAGAAGTGAATTTCAATTTTATTTCTCCAACGCCTAACACTTTAACAGATGTTCCATTAGCTACTGTTACACTTCTTCCACTTGAGATCTGATAGGATGAGAAATAAAATTTATTAGCACATACATGTGTATTTGCTCCACTATCTAACCACCAATCTAAATTTGTATAAGTAAGATTAATAGATGGATTTATAGATATCAACCTGAAAGATGAGTCAACGGGTTCTGTTTCGATCATATTCACTTGAGATTTATTTTGATTTGAGCTGATCTTCTTGTTGGTTATCTTCTCTTTCTTTCGGTAGAAACAATCTTTTGCATAATGGTTGTCTCGGCCACAAACGTAGCAGAACTGATCACTATCATTCTTTTTCTCATGATTGGGTCTAGGAAATTTCTTTGATTTATTAAACTTGTTTTTGTTGATATTCCCATTTTTCTTGAATTTTCTTTCATGAAACTTGTGATTCTTATTCTTATTTTGAAAGTGTTGATTCTTAACATTATTTTGTTTTTCAGTTAAATGAACTTTGGATGACATTTGATCTTCTTTTCCTACTCGAAGTTTAAATTGATCTTCAATTCTAATTGACTGAATGACAGACCTCATTTCAAGTTTATTTTGTGATTTTCTAAGATCTTGAGCAAACTTTGACCAAGAAGGTGGTAATTTATCTATGAGACAAGTAACTTGATAATTTTCATCTAATTTTGTCCCTCCACCTCTATGTATTTCTTGAATCATATTTTGAAATTTATGAATTTGATCATTGATAGGAATTTCGTCAACCATTTTATAACTATGAAAATCAGAAATTGTAAATCTTATTAATCCTTCATTATCCCTACTATATGCATCCTCTAATGCATTCCAAATGTCTTTAGCCTTTTCATATTTTCTATATATTTCATAAAGGTCATCAGAAAGACAACTTAAAATTCTAAAACGACAGTGAAACTCTACTTCCTCAACACTAGGTTTTGATTTGGAAGTGTCCTCTTTGACAGTTTCTTTTTCACCCTCTTTGGGAGTTTCATGATTGCCCTCTTTGACAATTTCTTTTGTATATGGTGCAGTTTTTCCTAATACAGTTATTAAACCTAATGCAATTAACCATGCTTCCATTTGTTCTATCCATCTATTAAATCCAGATCCGTTAAATTTTTCAGGTTTGAGTGTATGAACATCATCTAGACCCATTTTGAGTAAAGAAGAGATAATGACAGAAAATAACTGCAATTTAATCAACAAAATGAAAATATAAGAATATTTAGAATAAAAGCTTGTCTAAGTAATTCTGTCTAATGATATAAGAAATCTTCCTTAATCAAAAACAGTAGAACTATGTAATCTCAGGAAGTATAACATAAATTAATCCGATTAAAGAGAAAAATTCGCTTAAGATTGTTAGTTTTTCTTAACTATAAAATAAAATAAAAATATCGGATAATTTTCTGAAAATAAATTATAATTAAAATTGTGTTACCCGGATCGTGCGAAGCACTGTCCTTAAGCGAATTCCGTCTCAACCGTGCAAGATTTGGAACCGCAACCAAGATAATCTGGGTTTGTCAACTTCTTGGGACACGACCGTGGAAGTGACTGATGATAACTCCTTGATACCCAGCAATTTACCGAATAATATTATTGTAATAGTGAAATGGAAATCTAGAGGAATATGAGCAGGTTGCTTTTGTTTCTGAATTGATCTCAAAGAATGTGGAGTAGGATCATTTATATTTAGAAAATGAAAAACGTCATTGCATGAATTGGGGAAGATAGAGAGACAAAACTGCCATAAACATTGAATAGCAAAATAGGAAACGCATCTATATGATGCTGTGAATATATTTACTATTAAAGAGTCATAAATGTGAAATCAATTGTCATTAAGAGAAATAATCTACAATTGAGATATATCTCAGTTTTAATTATATATATATATCAACGGTCATATCAAAGGAAATGATTAAATCTCATACTAGTCAATCAATTGGAGATAATATGCAAACATATTAACTTGAAATTTTGAGTTTTAAATGTTTAAATTTCAACAGCTTCGACAGTATTGGCAATAAGACGGGGCTATTATGCACTAAAATTAGTTATTATCGTTATTCGAAATCAGTTCTTAATTGATTAAAATATATTTGACAAATATGACACAATGCCTTAATTTTTTACATTTTGACATAAACGATCGTACAATTCTATTATACACAAATACAAAAAAGTTAACATTTTCCTCTTTTCTTCATTTCAAATTGTGGGTATCATTCATTGATAGACATAATAAAACATGACGTGCTTTTACAATTAGAAACACGTAATCCAAAATCCGTAAATCCAAAATAAAATAGCAAATGAGTTTAAATCTTACAGTTCTGAATTGAAGACATCTTTAAGCGGAAGCGTTAATACTGAGATCTTCAATGATTTTTCTGATAACTGATGATGGACACAGCGTTTTCTCTTAATAGCGTTTTTTCTTAATTCAGTAGTAAGAGATAGAGAGACGTTATTCTGATTGGTTTTCTGTATCTTATCAGGCAATCATTGGGACCAGTATCTATTAATAGCAACAGATTTTTCCATCAAAAATGCTGAAGCCCTTTCGTTCATTTCTTTGAATGAACCTGGTGCATATTAATAACATAGGCCATAACATAATAAAATAAAACTAACATTCTCCCACTTGGCCGTAATGTTATAACATAATAAAGCACATATTAAAAATTGGCCAATATAATTTTCATTAATCATGAACCTGTTCAGTTAGAAATACCAAACCAAACTAATGTAATCAGAATAACAAATGTCGTTATTCGATCCCCATTAATTATAACAATGGTACTCTTTCCAACAATGGTTAGTAATTTTCATTCGGTCCTCATAAGTAATTTGCTTAGATTAAATAAAATTATGCGCATCGTAATAAGCAAACTTATAAATTCAAAGTCAATACATAATTAAATATTCAGTACATAACATAATATATATATATAGTTTACAACAACAAAATTATAATACATTAACTAAACCCATGCCGGCAACATGCTCTTTGTAAAGAGTGGGTGGTAGCGCTTTTGTTAGAGAATCAGCTAACATAGCTCTTGTATTAATATGTTGTATCATAATAGTACCATCTTTGACTTTGTCTCTAACAACAAGATATTTGATGTCAATCCACTTAGACGCACCACTTGATTTGTTATTCTTAGAGAAGAAAACAGCAGCCTCGTTATCACAAAATAAGGTGAGTGGCCTCGCAATACTGTCAATTACTTGAAGTCCTGGTATAAAATTCTTCAACCAAACTGCTTGACCAGTAGCATGAAAACACGCCACAAATTCTGCTTGCATAGTGGAAGATGCCCTTAAAGACTGCTTAGCACTCTTCCATGAAATTGGTTCCCCTGCAAGCATAAATATGTAACCTGATGTGGATTTCTTACTGTCGACACATCCAGAAAAATATGAATCAGAATAACCAATAACTTCAAGGTTATTTGACTTCTTGTAAGTAAGCATATTATCTTTTGTCCCTTGCAAATAGCGTAAAACTTTCTTGGCAGCTTTCCAATGTTCCATTCCTGGATCAGTTTGATATCGGCCAAGCATACCAACTGCAAATGCAATATCAGGACGTGTACAAACTTGAGCATACATTAGACTCCCTACTACCGAAGCGTATGGAATTTGCTTCATTTGAGCACGTTCTATTTCATTTTTAGGACATTGAAACTTGCTGAATTTGTCACCCTTGACAATAGGAGCAACACTAGGGGAGCAATTGTGCATATTATATCTTTTAAGCACTTTCTCAATATATGCTTTTTGGGATAAACCTAAGATCCCACGAGACCTATCTCGGTAAATTTCAATTCCTATAACATAAGAGGCTTCACCAAGATCCTTCATTTCAAACTTAGTTGATAGAAAACGTTTTGTCTCATATAACATGTCTAAATCACTGCTTGCTAATAAAATATCATCCACGTACAAAACGAGAAAGATAAATTTACTCCCACTAACCTTGAGATATATGCATTGATCTATTGTATTTTCTTTAAATCCAAATTCGGTTATGACCTCATCAAACTTGAGATACCACTGTCGTGAAGCTTGTTTTGACCCATATATTGAACGTTTTAACCGACATGCCATATGTTCCTTGCCTTGTACAACAAACCCTTCAGGTTGTTTCATAAAAATTTCTTCATGCAAGTTACCATTAAGAAATGCAGTTTTCACATCCATTTGATGTAGTTCTAAATCATAATGAGCTACAAGAGCTAAAATAATTCTTAATGAATCTTTCTTTGAGACAGGAGAAAATGTATTATCAAAATGTACACCTTGTTGCGTAAACCCTTTAGCGACTAATCTGGCCTTAAATCTGTCAATGTTACCTTTTGAGTCTGTTTTTGTTTTATAGTTACATTTACAACCTACAGGCTTAACCCCGACAGGTAACTCAACAAGATCCCAAACTTCGTTAATTTCCATTGATTTCATTTCGTCATTCATGGCTTCTAGCCATTGAGATGATTTATCGCTCATAATTGCTTGCTTGAATGAGTTAGGATCTTCTCCATGACCTATATCACATCCTTCTTCTGTAAGGTATACGATATAATCATCAGGTATGGCAGATCTTCTCTCTCTTTGCGATCTACATAAGGGTTCTTGTGGCAGAATAGGAGTTTCATCAACATTAGGAATATCATGAACATGAGTATCTTCATTAGTCTCTTGCACATGAGGTATAGAATTTGTAACCTCTCGAATTATCGAAATTGGAACATAAATACGATTTTCCTCGAGGTTTACAGTTCTATTTACATTACTCCCACTAACGTTGCCATTTTCAAAAAATACAGCATGTCTAGTCTCAACTATTCTAGTGGTATGTGACGGGCAATAAAATCTAAAACCTTTGGATCTCTCTGGATAACCAATAAAATAACAACTAATGGTTCTGGAATCAAGTTTCTTTAGTTGCGGATTATAGACTTTTGCTTCAGCAGGACAGCCCCACACACGTAAGTATCCTAATTGCGAATTTCTGCCAGTCCACAGTTCGTAAGGTGTTTTTGGAACAGATTTACTAGGAACCCGATTTAGAATATGTGTGGCTGTTTTTAAGGCTTCTGTCCACAAAAAATCCGGCAATGTGGTATTGCAAATCATACTTCGTACCATATCCATTAGTGTACGGTTACGTCTTTCAGCAACTCCATTCTGTCGAGGATCTCCAGGCATTGAGTACTGATGAACAATACCATTTTCTTGAAGAAATATAGCGAATGGGCCTGGACTTTGACCAAGGTCGGTGTGTCTACCATAATATTCACCGCCTCTATCTGATCGCACTACTTTAATTTTAAGGTTATGTTGATTTTCAACTTCAGCCTTAAAAATTTTGAATTTATCTAGTGCTTCATATTTTTCATTAATCAGATACACATAACCATAACGAGAATAATCGTCAATGAAAGTAATAAACGATTTATGCCCGTTAATACCCGGAGTAGGAAAAGGACCACATATATCAGTATGAATAATTTCTAATAGTCCCCCACTTCGAGTGGCTCCTTTCTTATTTCCCTTGACAAATTTTCCTTTAACACATTCTACGCAGTTGTCGAAATCAGAAAAATCTAATGCCGGGAGAATTTCATTTCTAATGAGACGTTGCATTCTATCTCTTGAAATATGACCCAACCTGCGATGCCATAATTTGGAAGAATTTCCAACATCACGATTTCTCTTAACTCCACGTTTATGATTAACACTAGTAATATTCATAGATAACAGAGATTCACAAAAGGAAGAATCCAAAAATAATTTATATAGATTATCACATAATAATCCAGAACCAACAAACTTAGAGTTATGATATAGTTTCAACTCATTATTTCCAAACTGAAACATAAAACCACATGCATCAAGTCTAGAAACAGAAATTAAATTCCTAATCACACTAGGAATATAAACTACATCATGTAAATCAAGAATAAAGCCACTCTTCAAAACCAAACGAAGAGTTCCAACAGCCTCGACTTCAGCCTCTAGTCCGTTAGCAACCTTAAGTTTCCTTTCTCCCCTTTGAAGCATCCTCACGGAATGGAATCCCTGCAATGAGTTCGTAATGTGCACAGAGGCACCAGTGTCAACCCACCACGTATTTAAGGGAATATCAACTAAAAAGGTTTCACAAATCATGAAATTTAAATCATTACCCTTTTTAGCGAGCCAATCTTTAAACTTCACACAGTCCTTCCTCATGTGTCCACGTTTCTTACAGTGGTGACACTTAGGAGTATGCACGGGTTTTGTACCAGATGTACTTGCCTTGTTAATTCCAGTAGCCGAATTCACTTTATTTTTACCTTTACCATTGTCTTTCATTTTCGGTTTTGGACTTTGAACAGCAATATATGCATAATCAGGTTTCTCAGCCTTAATCCTTTCTTCTTCTTCAACACACATGGCAATTAATTCGCTCATTTTCCACTTTTTCTTTCTGCGTATTATAATTGATCTTGAAATGACCAAATTGTGCAGGAAGAGAAGTCATAATGAAATGAACTAAAAAGCCTTCAGAAATTGCCATATCCATGCCGTTTAATTTTGCGGCCATATCATTCATCATCATGATATGTTCACGTACACCGCTTGTCCCGTTATACTTGGTGGTGAGCATTTTCATTATGAGAGTACTTGCATTAGCCTTAGAAGTACTTTTAAACTGCTCTTCAACAGAAGCCAAATACTGTTTAGCAGTGAATACAGTATTTGCATTATCCTTCTCAGGAATGCCTCCTCTTATAGCAGATGTAATAGTACTTTTCATAATCATGAGAGACATGCGGTTTAAGCGCTCCCATTTTTCTAAATTATTTTTATCATCATCAGTACTTTTATCTGTAATAGCAGGTTTGTCCATTCGTAATGCCTGGTCAATATCCAGAACACCAAGACAAATCTCAATTTGCTCTTTCCAAGTGGAAAAATTAGTTCCGTTCAATGGTATTATTCCAGAGATTTGAGCATGAACATTATTCAATGCTGCATTAGATTTAGAAAAAAAAAATGCTTACTATTATCAAAGATAAATCCACAAATAACATAATAACATTAAATCAACTGTATATATAGAGGGACTAACAATAATTATACTGAAATAAATAATAAAACGCCAAATTATATTTCAGTTCTATCATAACAATTGTTGCATAAAATTCAATTTATATCACCGTTGGGCAGAAATAAATTGAATTGCTAAAATAAAGAAATTCATTTAATAAATCATAATGGCAATTAAAGTTGGTAAAATTAACCTTTATAATTTATTACATGAAGAAAACGTAATTTTATTAAAATTAATTTGTATCACCGTTGGGCAGAAACAAATTAAAACAAATAAATTCATTTAATAAATCATAATGGCAATTAAAGTTGGTAAAATTAACCGTCATAATTTATTAAATGTATAACATAATTGTGACTTAAATCACAAAATTAATTTTATCATAATAATAACGTTAAATAATAATGTCTAAAATTATTTATATGAAATATATATAATAAATTTCTGCAACAGAAAATTAATTAGACCAAAATTATATATTAATTCATATAAAACCATAGAAAATACCAATATAATACGGACTGTGCAACATATATACACATATAGGTTTTTGTACATGCAATCCCATCTTATCCTATCATATAACATATAGTCTAGATCCAATACAACACATATAACACATAGTTCGGTCCTTCCTCTTCATTAGCCATACAATCAACTTTTGGGCGAAATTCAGTAAGTTCGGCCACTTTTGCCAAACGCATGGCTGTCATCGAGGTTGGACCGAAATTTTGTTCATCATAAGTGTGCATCAGATCCAATATAGCAAAATAGAGATGTGCATGTGAGGCCTCTTGGGAGGTTAAAGGTCTCCAACTTTTGCATCTCCCATGAATTTTAATAATAGAGAATAATGATGAATTGTTTCAAGAATAATAAATTCATAAAATTAATAATTCTCAAAATTTATATGAACCAAAGAATTTAAAAATAACAAAATTAATAATTCTCCGATTAAAATTAGTAATTAATCCCAAAAAAAAATTTTACTCTCGGATTAATCCAAAATTCATCCAAAATGAATTTGTCAGTTTAAATTCGTCGTTCATAATATTTATACGAAAAAAAAAAAAATTATTGCATCTTATATGAATTTACGGTGGCTCTGATACCAAATGATAGACATAATAAAACATGACGTGCTTTTACAATTAGAAACACGTAATACAAAATCCGTAAATCCAAAATAAAATAGCAAATGAGTTTAAATCTTACAGTTCTGAATTGAAGACATCTTTAAGCGGAAGCGTTAATACTGAGATCTTCAATGATTTTCCTGATAACTGATGATGGACACAGTGTTTTCTCTTAATAGCGTTTTTTCTTAATTTAGTAGTAAGAGATAGAGAGACGTTATTCTGATTGGTTTTCTGTATCTTATCAGGCAATCATTGGGACCAGTATCTATTAATAGCAACAGATTTTTCCATCAAAAATGCTGAAGCCCTTTCGTTCATTTCTTTGAATGAACCTGGTGCATATTAATAACATAGGCCATAACATAATAAAATAAACTAACAATAGAGACATAAGCTGTACCTTTGTTACTGAGAGACTGTGAACGAAAGTGCAAGAGAGAGATGTGAGCGGAAAGAGAGGGCACCGCGAGAGAAGAGAGAGGTGGTCGGGAGAGGGAGAGGGAGAGAAGGGGCGTCGTTTTCTTTAGCCGTGCAGGGGAGACGAACTGGAGAGGGCGAGAAAGAGCGGAGAAGGATTGCACTGGAGCATGAATTGGGCTAGTTTTTTCGCCGACAAGAACTATGATCCGCACGGATCGTGACGAGAATCCAACGGTTCTGCAATTGAAATAACTCGAGGCTGAAATTGACATTAGCCGACTTCATAATAGAGAACTCGAGGCTGAAATTGACATTAGGCGACTTCACAATAGAGGAGGGCTCAAATTGACATCCACGTCTAGATATGATTGGAGATCAAATTTTATATTTTTTAAAGTTCTTTTACGATAGTTACAAAATCACTGTTTTTCGGAAATTGTGGACCATCTAAAAACAATTATTTTATACCTATTTTAAAAAAATTTCAAAAAAATATAAAATTTGATCTCCAATCATATTTAAACATGGATATCATGTTGAGCGGTTCGGATCGTTTGTTTGAACTTTGAAATTGTAATTACGCTACATTAATCTAAATTTAGTTAATTACTCTAAATTATACTAAATTAAATAATTCAAACTAACTACAAGGAATTAACACTAATTACAACTAAATTATACTAATTTTGGTACATTACTAACAAATTCTAACATTTTACAATCATTTGGCACTAAAAATAAATTTTAAATAAATTAGATGGACTTACTTGCAACTCGGGTAGGGGTGTCAATGACACCCTTTTAACAGTTTACCCTACCCGTACCGTATTCGTTAAGACGGATATGGGTAAGATTTTTTTTTTTCATTAGCTTATCGGGTATGGTTATGGGTAAGAATTTTTTTTCATTAGCTAAACAGGTATGAATATGGGTAAAGACTATTTCATACCCGTTACCCTATAGGGTAATTATATAAAATAATATTATATGATAATGTTTGAACAATAGTTAGTGATGGTAAAATTTATTTTGTGACATTTAAATTCATTAGCTAATCAGATACTAGATATAAAAATAATGCTTTGACTTATAATTTCTAGAATAATTATTTTAGTACCCACAGTTGAGTACCCGCATCGTACCCGCACTTAATTCATTCCCAATTAACTGCCATAAATGTAAGCGGTCCCCACAACTACCAATTAACTAATTTACATACTTTCTAGTTTGAATTTTAAATTTCCCTTTCTCTCCGTTTCTTCCTTTTTCGAAGCTTCAGCGATTTGGAGGCGATTTTAGATCGATTTGGAGGCGATTTCAACGCGATTTGGAGGCGATTTGGAGACGATCGTCTAGCGATTTCGAAACTAGAAGCGGAGATTTTTCAAAAAAAAGTGCGGGTACGGTTATTTAAGGAAAATTCATATATCATATATGTAGTTCATTGTATAGATATAAATACTTGTATTGTATAGGTATAAATACTTCACAATGTTTACTATTAATACTTGTAAAATAAAATTACAGTGTTTGGAACGGTTGTGTGGTCCCCTAATGCGGGTACGACGCGAGAATTTTTCATATATGTAGTTCATTGTATAGATATAAATACTTGTCTTGTATAGATATAAATACTTCACAATGTTACTATTAATACTTGTAAAATAAAATTACAGTTTTAGAACGGTTGTGTGGTCCCCTAGTGCGGGTACGACGCGAGAATTTTTCAAAAAAAAGTGCGGGTACGGTTATTTAAGGAAAATTCATATATCATATATATAGTTCATTGTATAGATATAAATACTTGTCTTGTATAGGTATAAATACTTCACAATGTTACTATTAATACTTGTAAAACAAAATTACAGCTTTGGAACGGTTGTGTGGTCCCCTAATGCGGGTACGACGCGAGAATTTTTCAAAAAAAGTGCGGGTACAGTTATTTAAGGAAAATTCATATATCATATATGTAGTTCATTGTATAGATATAAATACTTGTCTTGTATAGGTATAAATACTTCACAATGTTACTATTAATACTTGTAAAATAAAATTACAAGTGCCGACAAAAAAAAAATTGGTTTTAAAAAAAATTGGTTTTAAATACTTGATTTCTTAAGTATAAATACTTGATGAATTACTATTAATATTTGATATCTTAGGTATGAATACTTTCTATTTTGTATGAATACTTTTCATATTTGAATATTTGATACTTTGAAAAACGTGTAAAAGTATGTCATCATGGATCTCATTTGAAAGATAAAATTGTGTAGAACGCGTTCGTGGTTTTAAATTTGTAAAATTCCTCATAGATCGTCCCAAAAATTAGTTAGATTGAACGGAGAAAAAAAAACCACCTTGAAAAACGTGTAAAGATGAGTAGGTATTGTGTCCAGTTTTTTTTTAAATACTTGATATCTTAGGTATAAATACTTGATGAATTATATATGAATACTTGATAATTTAGGTATAAATACTTTCCATTTTGTATGTGAATTAATTTAAGTGCGGTCCCCAAAAACAGTTATGACAGTTTAGGTGCGGTCCCCAAAAACAGTTATGACAGTTTAGGTGCGGGTACAATGCGGGTACTCAACTGCGGGTACTCATATCAGCTTCCTAAATTCTATACTAGTGTCATTAAGGCTGTTTCACTATATATGGCAATAGGATTTTAAAATAGCGAGTTTAGCATTGATGCGAGTAATATATACCAAAGGCATGGATAGTAACATAATTCCTACAAACAACATCAACAAACATCCTAATTTATATTGTGGCAAAATAGGAAAAGGCCTAAATAGATCTCTAATTTGAAAATTTATGGGGCATTAAACATTGTACGGAGCAAACAGGTACCAAAATTTTTAAGTGCCAAGAATAAATTTTGATATAAGCATCACAAGAATTATAGACTAAAATGCTATAAGAAAGAAAAAAGTTGAACAATTCTCTAGCACATGGGTTTTAGTGTGTCTTCTCCCCTTTCCTTTTTCTTTTCCCAAGGATCTCGTCTTGCTTGACTGTGTTTTCACCTTGACGTGAATACAACCTAGGTTGGTTTCGATTTTGCCAATTATTCACTTTCTGAAACTCTCGGGGATTGTTTCCGTAAAAACGGCGATCTCCAGCTATTGCATTCGAAGTAGGTCTGTTCCAGGAATAAAAAAAGAAAGGTTTCCAACAAATGTTTAGTTTGATTACATTTTGTCTCAGAGAAATGACTGGAACAAAGCGAAGAGTGGGCCCTGATCCAACTTGTTCAAATCCAGCCGAAAAAGAGTTAATTTTAAAAAATAAGGATGGAATTCAAGATTTAGTCAACCTCATCTTATCTTTTGGTTGGAATAAGGTGGATTTAACTTCGATAAAACCATTCACATTTTTTTTCTGTCATTAAGAAACTAATACAGTAGTTGTGACCAATTCAGAAAAGGATAAATACACTATTTTTGCAGAAAATGACTATTTGCCCGTGATCTCAAGTTTTTTGTGCATTTCTAAAAAAGTTGGACCAGGAATAATCAATTCCTTCTTCCCATAACAAATTTCTAACAAGAAAAAAAAACCCTAAAAGAACAAACCTATGAGAAGGGAGATAAGCTGGTCTCTTCTCATGCCACAATGGCGGTGCTTGCCTCACATCTTTCATTGAAATAAGCTGCACATTGAATTAACAAACAAATAATTGAAGGAAATCAAAGGGGACTAGTAGTAAGGCACTAACACCTAATTATGATCTGAGAAGCAACCAATGCAGTACAGTACTTCAATTATTGAAGTAAAAAGCAGAATACTTTATACCTTTTTGGGTAATTCAGTACCTTCTGGTACTTTTGGGATGTGTGGGTGCATAGGAGGGCCTTTGTAGTATACAAATCTGTCCAAATGCATGCAGTACATATTAATTTAACAGCACTAGCAAAAATTCATTGGAAAACAGTAAGGGTGATTAAATATAAATAATACAACTGCATACATAGTTTGATTATCTTTTATGGTCTCCATTGCATCAATAGGTGAGTAGATCTCTGACAATTGAATTGTCTTGTCCGATATGTAAGCAAAGCCATCACTGAGAAAAGCAAAATAAGGGAACCCAAAACCAGGTTTACAAAATAAGAATATGTTTGATGAAGGTTCAAATGTAAATATCAAAAAGCTAGGAAAGAACTATACAGGCAGTACCTCAATTTAGGATTAATCTTCTGCTTTAGCTTAGCCCTGGTTAATTTCCGACTATCTTTTTTCTCTTCATAAAAGGAGATAACTTTAGGGGCCATTCGGTGAGAAATATGGAAAAATAGCGAGTCAAGGGAAAATGCATTCCTCTTTCTCTCCTCATCCTTCAAGAAATATAGAGTAAATAAAAAATTGAAACAGTATAATATTTAAGAACATGTATGAAATTTTGTAAGGTACCGTTAAAGTGTGCTCCAAGGATTCAATTTCTCGAAGTAGACGTGATTCATCTATAAACGGTAACTTGCATACTGCCTGTCCCAGATATAAATAGCAATCAGTAAAATATTGAAGTAATATTCTTCCATTTTCCATTTTTTTTTCCATTCCAACTTAAATTAACAAAAAGATTACCTGCCAAAAGAACCTCTTGCCGTTCAAGTCAAGTGCAAAATCTGAGTTGACCAAAAATGAAAGAGAAATTTGAAAAAGTTGATAGCAACAACTCACTGTTAAACAACATAATCATAATTAAGTCAAGTCTATAATGGACGAAGAAGTATCTGTCATTAGCTTCCTATATGACAGAGGTAATGCATATGCACTGCAGAGAGAGAGAGAGAGAGAGTTAGAGGAAAATACCAGTAGTTGAATAAATTTTAGGTTTTAAGTAAAAAAAGTGTACACCGCAAGCTGAGCAAATTTCAGGTTAAATCTTGCTTTATGTAAACTCCTTGTTTTCTTGATTAGTTTTGAATATAAAGGGAACAGAGATTAAAAAATAGAACCTAGCCGCTGGCAATACACCCAGCAGTTGATCAAATGGCTTGAAGGGTTTGCCCATTGTGAAACTTATATCTAAACTTTTTAGATTTGTAAAATCTGATGAAAAAGGAGCATAGTAATATGGATAAAACCTGAAATAGAATGAACAAGTAAAAGCTATTAACAATTAGAAAGACAATAGCTTCATAGGATTCAGCTATGGTTGTATATCCCCTTTTTACCAGAGTGAATAAAATACCGTGTTATACATCCATACCCTTGTCCATGTCACATGGGTGAAACTAATAGAGTACAAGCCGATAGTACATCATATTAGCTAGTTAGCGGTAGTGTTGTAATTAGCAAGTGGTAATGATGTAATTAGAAGCAACAGAGTTAGTTAGTGGCATTATTGTAATTAGGCTGTTGCCTATAACCTATCTATAGATGTAATAACTCAGTTTGTAACAATTCAGCAAGAATGAAATAAAGATTCATTTTCTTCAAATCTCTCTTCTCTCTCTCTTTACAGAAACTATAAGAAGGTTTTTAATTTACAGTGAAAGAGCAGGGTTGTCAATGGATAAATCCAGGTTGGGTCCGGTCAAAACATTTCATTATTACCTTGTATGGGTCAGATCTAACTCACAAAGGCTTCAACCTGAACTTGACAGTCTGACACGTAAAAGCTAGAAATTATTATATATGATAAAGTCCTTATTTTAATCCAATACTAAGTAGGAATAGTTGGTCTGCAGTTTTAGCTTCCATTCATTTTTTTTTTTACTCCAAACTTTAGTTCCATGAAAAGTAATAAATCCCAACAATTTCGGCAAAAAACAGGTTGGTATCATGACCCTAACCTGTGAAGAGTCAAGAAAAGTTTGACACAGAACTGAAGAAATAAATTAACAGAAGAATGCGAGAAGAGATGGATCAAGATAACCTGTTGAGAGAGAGAGCAAAGAATAATACCATTGCCAGGAACAAATGCCTTGGTAGTAATAGTGCATGAACCAACATATTCCTTCCACATACTTTTGCACCTGTATTTACAACAACCAAATATCATTGTACTTTTTAAGTATTAACCGTGCAAATGAAACTACAACCATAAACAAAGAGGAGAAAGAAGTTACTGCGTGGTCTTTTAGTTTGGTGCGATCATTTGGAGTATCAACATCAAACTTTTCACAATAATACCTCTCCTTCCACCCTTCCTCAACTGTCCTGGCCTGTTTGTCAGCATTGCTCAATTTAAAAGAATTCAATAATTTGAGTAGAACTAGGGTGTTCTTAAGCTCACCAAGCCCTTTGATGAGCTTACCTCCAAAATCTATCTAAATGACTTCATACAGCAAATCCAAACTGTTGAAACCAATTTATTCACAAGTGGTGCATTTAAATGTCAAATTTATAAACTTTTGACTTAATATTATAAAGTCAAGCGGTAAAAAAAAATAAAGTCTATAACTTTAATACATCCATTTTTTATAGTTTTTTTACCGCTTGACTTTACACTAAGTTAAGTCAAAATTTTATAAATTTGACATTTAAATGGATCACTCATGAGATAGATCGGTTTCAACGGTTTGGATTAATCGTTTGAAGTCAATACGATAGATTTTGGAGGTATGCTCATCAAAGGGCTTGGTGAGCTTAAGAACACACCCTAGTTTTACTCCAATAATTTTATTGTTTGTATAGTTGGAAAACATGTCACATGTCTTTACCTTATCTTCTTTCCTCTCAGCATTGGACAGTTCCTTTTGTGACATGTCTTTAGAAACTAACTTGGGTTTGTTGGGACCATCCATCCAACCCTGTGCATTATATCAATTCTTTGCATTTAAGAATTTTGCCAAAAACAAATAAATATATAAATAACAAGTAAAAAGAAAAACAGAAATTTTTGCATACCATTCCATCTCCCCCAGTTTCACATGCATCTTTCCCGAATAGGGTATCCTTTTCCCATTTGACCTAAATATAAAGAGTGGGCATGTAAAACTTTTCAGAAAAAAAAAGAAAAAAGAAAAAAACATAACTTGCATTTTCTGGCCCCAGACTACCTGTAGCCTTCTTCTCAAAATGGTAGCTTCATGAGAACCCAATGCCTGAAGGAAATGTTCGACACGCCCCAAATCCACCTATGCAGCAAAAGAAATAAATGAGAATTTATGTAAATTGATTACTAGAATAAAAATAGTGTAGTGTTCTGCTGCCCTTATAATTGATTCACTATGCCAATCACCAAATGTTCAAAAAGAATTGAAAGAGATAGTTCAAGTACAAACCTCACAAGAGTTGGTTAGATAACCACCCATCTTATTAAATTCCTTTTTGTAAACATTTATAAGCAGATCTATTGCGCCCTGCAAGTAAAACAGCACTTCAATTTCAGTACAATTAAATGGAATAATGACAACATATGCAACAATAAGAGAACCACTAACATCAGTAATTTCCAGCGTGGGTATATGGGGAAGAAAATCATTTCCCACAAATAAACACATAAATACAAAATCGTCAATAAGTCACTCCAAGTTGGTCTTCATTGAAGCCTCTGGTATTCTCAGCTCAAAATCCAAATATTCCCTCAAAATCCAAATATGGACAAACTACAATTAAAAAAAATGTTCGACAATTTACAAGAGTTCTTTTGAAAGGGCTCTAGAAAATGAATGGTTTTTTTATTTAAAAGCATTTCAAATGACTGACCTGGAATCTTATTCTTTTAATGAATCAAATCTTCTTCTTTAGCCTCCTTATTTTTAGAATTTTGAACCGCTGATCTCTTCATATTACCGTCTCTATCTCTATTTTCATTCTGCTTACCTCGGAATACCTTCCATAGAATTAAAAAGGAACAAAAAGGAAGTGGAAAAACACCCCGCGTGAGACACTTGAACCGACAAGGTCTAAGCTTCCATAACAGGAATAAAATAGTAGTTGCTCAACATTTTAAGGGAAGTTGGGTATATTTCATCTCAAAGGTTTTTTAGACTTTACAAAAGGAAAAAGAAAACAATTACCTCCCGTAGAACAGAGAAATGGATTTCATGAGTCGCCAAAGCAAGCATGATCAAGTCTGCATCCTAAAAATAAAAGTGTACATAATTATGTTTACTAGAGACTTGGACAATGTACAGAAGGGAGGCATTACTTATCAAAATAAAAAAATAGAGAAAATAGTACTTACCAATCCATAAAAGCAATGTCTGGTATTTGGGTCAAATCCTGGTAAATTCCTTTGATCACGAATATATGCTGCTACCTTGTGCTCTCCTTCTCCAGGTACATTTGCATCAGATAATATCACCTAGTGTATTACCATAAAAAATAATGACCCACAAAAGCTAATACGGTCGAATCTAATAAGATATAATCAGTAGAAATTGTCACAACTAATCTTTAGGAAAACACTTTCTTCATTCCGAAGTTCATTGATTTCATCAGATAACACTAATTTCAATGAAAAATAATTGTGACTACATGTACCTTGATTCCCCTCCAGCCAGGATCAGTATTTAACCTAAGTCGAATGTAGTATTGCAGCGCAACAGACAGAGAGGCCATAAACTCTGTACCAGGAGTAATTACATTTGAATCCATTTTCTTAATTTTATCTTCCGGAACTAATTTCTCACATGCTGTCCCATATTCATCCTTTGACTTCTCAGCCATTGCTGCCTGATAAACATTTAATAAAGAACATCAGAGCAAATTACACAAGACTTTGAGTATACCATAAAATGAAATGAAAGTAACTTTCATTGACAAATGAAAAGAACAAAAGGACCACAATGAAAATAACAGGATTAAAGGTATTATAATAAACTGGTACCGCATCAGCAGCATCCCTAGCGGTTCTGTAACGCCTCGATCTTTGTTGATTCATCTTTGCTCGTGGTGCCACCCCATCTATGAATACATAGAATATTTAAACTTTCTGGTACTAAAGTGTAGACCAAAGGTGAATTATAATTGCCATGGAGTAACAGTTCAGGGGTGAGGGTTACCAATTGCTATGAAAAGAAGCTTTCTTGGCCGAATCAACGAGAAAATGTGATCTATATACTTGAATATTGCCTTGTACACTTCATCATATGAACTTGGTGGGGCCTAAGAAAAATCATATTAGAGAAGAAAAAATATATTAAATAAGGCTTTTGCAAGCTACAAGATCAATGCCAGATGAGATACTATTGAATAATAAAATGTACAAAAGGTAGGCGTCCATATGCAAGCTTTCTAAGACACGAATATAAAACCGAGCTGTTCAACAGGTATAAATGCAAAAATAAACACAAATACATGCAAATTTGCAAACCTTATCATATTTACAGTGAGTTTCAGCGAAAGTGGATTAACCAAGAACGCATGAGCAAGAAACAAGAAAACGAAGAGTAAAGTTACTAAATAGCAAAGCGCTAACCCTATCTTCAGGATGGAAACAAGGGTGAATGATTCCATTTAGATCGAGATACAAATTATCAAATTCTATATCATTAGGATTTGGTCCGGTGATGTCGATCGGGACCTCTTCGCCATTAACGACCTTGGGAGATTCTTCTTTGGCATTCACTATTGAGCGGGGATATCTATCCAGTAACCATCGGTAGAAAGCTGGAATCCCCATTGACGGCTGTTAGGTTTGCTCGCTCTGCCTTACTGAAGCTAGACCTTACTGTTTGGAGTGCTTAGGTTTTTTGGAATGATATCCTTTGCGGAGTATAAAATACTCCGGACCTGCGGTTCTTATAATCTGGTCCGTTAGTGGTCCGTTAGTTTTGACTTGGCACGAATCTAAAAGCCCAATAATACTGCCCCCTCCGTTAGCCCGAGTCTCAAAGCGGCTGAGAGTTAATCTGGTCCGTTCGTTTGCTCCGCAGAGGATACGGGTCTTCTAGGTTTTTTTGGGGGTTTTAGACAAGCAGTGTTGTTGTGTATAGGGATGGCAATGGGCCGAGCCCACAGGTATTTTGCTAAGCCCATGCCTGGCCTGCCTGTTAAAATTTCATGCCCGACCTGCCTGGCCCAATCTGATGGGCCTCAAAATCTATGCCTGGCCTGCCCATAGGCTTTTCCCTCATGCCCACGCCTGCCTGTGCCTGCCTGTCTATGCCCATGGGCCGCCTTACCTGGCCCATACCCGTATGCCTGTCCCAGCCCAATCCATTTAACATAGAAATTTAACCAAACAATTTATGCAGAAAATAGAATTTAACACTAAAATAACAGTAAAATAACAAATTTTAACACTAAAAAAGATTACACAAAAAATAACAGTAAAATAACATAATTTTAACACTAAAAAAATTACACAAGCACATTACACAATCAGACTAGCACATTTTAGTTAAATTCTAATAAGCTCCTTCAATTATGTGAATAATTTCTTTATGTCTCGATTGAACCAAATCTGTGGAGTGGAGAAGAGAAATCAGTATTGAAGAGAGCAATTCTTAGACACCTCAAGCACATTTGAAACTAAAAATAAAGGAATGCACTTCGCTTAATGAGGTACACCAGTATATCAGAAAAGGGGGTAAGCCGAGGGGCTAATAAGCTAAGGGTAAAAGTTAAATTCTAATATAAGCTAATAAGCTATGAAGCACTTTTAACTTCGCTTACCCCCATGCTAATAAGCTACTATATCAGAAAATTAGATCACAAAACTTTGCAAAAATCAGAATTAAAATTTTTGCAAAAATCATATATTGACAATTACTAGTAAGCACTTTTAACTTCACTTACGAGCAAATTTTGATCTCTCCTCATTTTGAAGCAAAGACCACAAAATATATTATAAAGCAGTTTGACTGGACTACTATGGAAGCCAGAAATAAATTTGGTCATGTTTTGCTTAACCTATTTTCTTTACCAAGTGCCATTTGCAAACAAAAAAAAAGTATTCTTTGCAAACAAGCAAAGTGTGGCATTTTAGGTGCCACCCATAATCATTTACACTGAACATTATTCAGCATTGCAGGACTTTTACCAGTGTCACCAGCTTGAAGTTGCATGGCCTGAATACAAGGGGTAACACCTTCTAGAACATACATGCGACTGTTATTATTTGGCCAGAATCTGAACTGGAATTGCCATTCCTTGCCACTTGCATCCTGCACTGTCAACGGAAGTCCGGCTGTGAGATTGCTGGAAAATATGCCTAAGATAATAGTTTCATGTAATCAATAAGACTGTACCTTTTTAGGTTGTACAAATTATTTCAAGAAACCTAGAATTTATACTAATAAAGGACAAAGAATTAGGTGTTAGTGCATTGAAGTACTTTCAGTTAAATTTATACTCAATGTCAGCATCCATCAGAAGTTTAACTGAAAAGAATTTAACTGAAAACTTTACACAAAATAACTTAAAATGCAAACGCATACATCAGAATATTTTTGTAATAATTATGATGTAAATTTATTATTTAATGTATGTTTTTTGTTATAAGAAAAATGTTAAACATATTACTGTTTTTGTATGTTTGTTTAGTTAGTTAAATAATTGAATTTGTCGGAATAGATATTTGTGTTTTCAAATTCTCTTGCTTTATAAAATAAAATTTAGTTGAAATTGATTGTACATTTGTTTTTTTATTAGTAATGTGATTGCATATGTGTGAAATTATGAGTTTTGATATTTTATAGTAAACATAATAAAATTAATTATTATATTACTATTATTATTCGTTATCCACCGCTACTGTTTCGTTACCCGATAATTTTAACGGGTATGGATAGGGTAGGGTAAGGTCAATTCTTAATGGGTAAGAGTAGGATATGGGTAAGGTCAATTCTTAGTGGGTATGGGTATGAAAATGCTTCCACCCTACCCGTATTGTACCATTAACACCCCTAAACTCGGGAAAGAGGAGGAAAAATCTGGGAGAAAAAAGATAAAGTGAGGAGAGATAGCGTGAAATTTGATAGAATGAATTTTGAGAAAAACGTCTCACCTTGACAGATTTATATAAATGTTCAAACCGGCCATTAAATGACCAGTTGAGAAAATTAAAAACCGGTCATTTAATGGCCAGTTGAGAAAAAACAGGGATCGGTCATTAAATGGTCAGTTTGGTTTGAGTATTTTAAAAAATACCGTGAATATATTTATTAATTTGTAATTATTTTGGATATTTAAAAAAATGTCGGGTGAAATTCTGACGGATATAAATATAATTTCTCCTTTCGGGAATGGGAAGTACAATGGAGTATTCCTAAACTCCATCCCGATGCCGCACGGGTCGCGCTTTCTCTGCCACTCCTCGCTCTCTCTGTCTCTCATTTCCCAACTGAGCGTCTGAGCCGCTCATCAACTCTCCCATGCTACTCCGACCAAGTCCCCTTTCCTCCCCTTTCCTCCTCCTCCTCCTCCTCGCTCCATCCCGCCGCAACCCCTCCCTCCTCCTCCTCGCCTCTCCTAGGCACCGCCGCCGATGAAAATCACGCTCCTTCCTTATCCAGTCCTCCCTCGACGACCTCATCAGTAGTCCGTCTTCGCTATACCTCCTCGCCCCCGCCATCGGCTTCATCTCCGGAGCCGCTCTCTTCCTCTCCACCTACAACCCCGGCGCGAATTTCAGAGCAGACTCCGGGGCCGCTCCCTCCCCGTTCAGTGAGTGGGTCCTCTTCACCAGCCCCACCCGTTCACCGCAGCGTGCTCCTTCGCTGCCCTCCGCTCTCATTTGAAGACGGTGGTGAGCTATTGACGGTGTCAATGATCGGCTGTTGATCGAGACGCGACACTACGTCAATTTCAGCAGCAGTGAGATACCGGGTCAGGCGGAGGAGGATGCGGAGTCAGAATCAGATGTTGTACCAGAGGATTTGTGTACGGACCAAGGACGGTGGGGTGCTGAGCGTGGATTGGCCTGAGAACTTGGATTTGAGAAAGGAGCTGGATTGGATACAACAGTGGTGGTTGTGCCGGGTACGACGCAGGTAGCATGGAGAGGAGAGTGAAGTTTTTTGTTTTGGATGCACTGCGACATGGTACTTTCCTGTGGTTATGAATCCTAGAGGCTGTGCCGAGTCACCAGTGACTACTCCTAGGTTAGCTTTAGTTGTTTCCATTTTTAACGGATAATTTGGATCAATATTACGGTACGGTTACTTATTGGCAAGATGTTAATTGTTTA
>JAJGRW010002403.1:0-38147 GCA_025461045.1 Carex parvula
CAGGGGCACACGGTCAACAAGTAGTGATAGAAGGAAGTGGTATTGACTCTCCTGTCAATGGGTTGAAGAGGAAAGGCTCGCAATGTTGGTCGAGCAAATCAGCCAACCGTATTGTGAACCAATGAAAAGTTTTCATGTAGAAATGGTTCTTCTAGTTCGAACTGAAATTTATCGGGATGCTATCCATGGTAAACCACTGTTCTTTTTGCCATTGTGGTTGCATGCAGTAAGCAGATACGGTGAGTGTGTTGCATAATTTGCCATGGAGCCCAAGAAACTCTAGGTTTGATGCTAGCTATGAATTTTTTTGTTATGAATTATTAGGTCAACAATCACGCTAATTTGCAAAGAATAGAAGCTCGGCATATTATTAGTTTGTAAGCCAAAATCTCAATTTATAGTCATGGCTATATATATGGTCTGTACGGAGACAATTTAGGATGAACTATTTGTTATAATAATTCAGCAGTGGCCTCCTATGTTTTGAGAGTCGGAAATAGTAATTTCTTTTTTTTAATGCCGCATTGAATACAAGCTAAATAAAATATCGTCACATACTTAATGTCTCTCTAAATTTATTGATTTAAGTATATAATATTATAAAATTTTATTATTTTTGATGCCCTCTTCTTACTTTTCAAGTTTACAAGTTATTTTTGAAAATCTTCGATGCTTTGATATCATATATACACAGGGCCCCTTTAAACTTAAGCTACTTTGTAGGTCGAGACAACTTCGCAAAGGAATTAGCTAGGATCCTAAACTCTGAGAATGTACACAATATGCCATGAAAGTGGTGTGTTGCATATTTTGCCAAAGACCCCAAAGTCGAGCTGTGCTATATATGGTTTGGCTTATAAGCCAGCATAATTACATCTCAATTATAGTAACGACTAAAAATTGTCCTTGTATATGGATATATTGTATGATAATTTATGTACTTTAATCAGGTTACAGTGCAGATCAAACGCTTTCGTCTACAGGGGCGAATATAAGGCTTAGCCAAATATGGTGGCTTTGGCTAAGCCACTCCTATGATTTAAAATTTTAATTATATGTATAGATATTTTAATTGAATTTAAATTTTTTGTAAACTTTTTATATACTCTAGCTATCTCCATAAATGATATATATAGTTGTAGTCTAGTGGTTAAAGCTTTATTTTCTGATTAAGAAATCTTGAGTTCAAATTCCACTCGCCACAATTATAACATTGTTAATTTTCAGCCACTCATATCAAAAAAAATTTCCACCCCTGTCAGTCTAGTAGTAAATTGTACATTTTTTTTTTATTTTCGATGCCGCATAACTAGATCTCTGCTAAAATTAAAGCACCATCACAGTATACTTGGCAGTAAATTAAGGACAGAGATATACTTAGCTGAAATCTTTTTAAAAACGCCTGTATTATCATCCTACCAAACGAGATTTTTAGACTTAATCCTATTTCTTTTAATTAATTTATTTTTATTTTATTAATAATAAATCGGTAGAACTAGACCGCACATTCTGAAATTTTCATGTCAGTCCGGTAATACAACACATTCAGAATGATATCATTACTTTGGCATTGACAACACATTCTCAAATTTTCATGTCAGTCTGGTAATGACAAGAACAATTTCACCTTTGTTATTTTTAGTCTCCAGAACAAATAGCTGCAACATAAAAGCTCCAAAAATAGCACAACAGAAAAGATGCCCTACCATTTATTAAACTAATTACAATTGATTTTGCACAAGTCACATAGGCGTTAAACTAACATCTCCAAAAATAGCACAACAGAAAAGAAGTGCCTCTTTTGTAACAATGCACCATTTAAACTAATTACAATTGTATTCGCACAAGTCACATAGGCATCACCAATTAAAGTTTCATGTCTTTAACCTCTATATAAGATTTCTATTCACCAAGCTCATATTAGTCCAATAACATTCATCTATCAAAAATCAGATTAACATCTAATGAGAAAACACCACCTAGAAATCATTAGAAAAGCACCAAGACAAAATCGCATAAAATGGTACAACAAAAGAGAAGTTACCAAACAAAGGGAAGCCAGCCACAAAATACGCCTGCTAAATCCCCCGACTTTATTATTTACAATAGTTTTTAGCTCATCTCCAGTGGGTGTTATAGTGATTGAAAAAGAACATAAAATCAGGATGGTCTACATGCACCACCCTTAGCCAGCTCTCGGCTGCTTGAAGGAGCGAATCCAAATGCTCAGTTCCACAAGGTTCATCCTTCATCCAAATATCGGATTTCAGTTTATACGAAGCCAAGCCAAAGATAGGTAAGGATAATGACTTCACAGGACCATTTGTATTGCTCAAATCTGATAAGAAAAATAAAGGAGCAAAACAAGCACATGTAAATACGATGAAACAAAATTTCATGCGCACGGGAAAAAAAAAGTATAGTTTATATCTCCATTATACAACAAAAAAAGCATAGTTAAATATAGAAGTCATCCAGATGATAACTATTATAATTTTAAAGGTTCAATAATAATTATTTTTTGCACCAGGACACATAATAATTTGATAATTTGAAGGGGTGCACATTAATTAAGGCCTAGTCACTAGTTGATTTATTTATAAAACCTCAAAAATGTTAAGAGATGTACTTGAAGGTGTAGCGAGCAAATGGTATGTAAGGAAACATGCATCAACGTCCTTCAATGTTGGCCCTGTGGGAATTCGATATATCGGATACCTACAGTAGAAAAAAGAGAAATTAAGGGAAATCAAGGCACAAATATAAATGTCAGAATCCAACACCGAAGAATCTTTATATATTTTTTTAAAAGAATATGATGTACCATGCAACACAGAACCAACTAGAAGGGAGCAGATCGCAACTTCTGTATGTCTTCAGATCAGGAAATTGCTTGGCAAGAATAGATATCTGTAAAATTGCACCCAAAAGTTCCAATTTTTAACTCAGTAAATAATTATAATGCAAATGCTATCCCACTTAAAACTGAGAAATCGAAGATAACCAACAGACTTGCCTTGTCAGTCAATGGTTCTCTGCAATATGGCGGCTCTCGCTCAAAATACTCGAAAACTGGTACACTAGCTGGTGCTGTGCAAGAGTTACCATTTTCACTTGTAAAACCACCATTTTCATTGAATTGCCGATTGGTACAAAAGATGCCTCTTTGTCTTGTTCTCTCAGCCTCCCCATTGCTGCCAATGCTGCCATCACTACTACTGCCTTCGCTGCTGCTACTCTCCTCTCCATTCCTCCTTTTAATTAAAAACAATTTGAGTTCCCAGATATACAAGACTAAATTATTCTACTTTAATATTTCACCAAACTAGTTAGCAGACACTACTAAACTGATGTGTCAGCTGGTTAACACTGGTACAGAGACAAATCCCACTATAAGGAAATACATGTTCTTTGGTATATACATTAGAATGCCACGGAAAAATTTCAATTCATTGGTAGTTATGAAGTGTTGATTATTCATCATGGATTGAAATCATGAATCTAAATAATGTACTGGTCAGTTTCATTGGTGGTACCTCTAAGCTGCAATCTACTAACGGTGAATTGCTAAGAAAATCATTTCATTATTATTCTGGTTTGCTCATAATGTGATTTGAAGCAACTAATGGATTTATGCTAGCCCCAGTTGCCATACCAGTTCCATAACAAGTCAGATGGCAACTTTCGCCCTGTTTTAGATAAAGAAACAACTTTTAATAGCATGAGAAATATTCACACCTTGTTCTGGAGGTGCGTTTAGAGGAGTTGGCATAGATCTGGATGGCAGATAGGTAGGGCACGTAGTACTGATCTACATTGTCACTCCCATTTAATACTACAGGTACCCCACAACCATAAGCACTCCATTCGTCGAATGATTCCCACAAGTCTTCCAGGCAGTAGTACATGCATGAACCCACTGCACATTCCCCATTCTTCCATCCCTTGATGTTTGTCTGGCATAAGATCACACAATTACACCCGACTGATTAATATGGAGTTAGAAGGTCATGGTAATTAGTCCAACGACACAATTTTTCTATGCTTCAAATTGAAGCATTAGTTTTGATATCCATAAGATTAATATTCATTTGGTACAATAATCGCAATCAATCCAAAACAAACCTGGAACATTGGATGATTAAGTATGCTTATATGTCTCTAAATACAGAAGCTTCCAATATTCATAAATAATGCTAAAAAACATTTATATTCAACTGGAACAGGGAAAAACTCTCCTTTTTATGTTGATGTCACAAAGGTTTTCAAGATTAACCCTAAATGGATATATAAAGTGTTACAATTGAGGATAAAAGTATCTAATTACCAACCAAAGTACAAATTTAAAGCAGGATCAATTCATCAGCTTTTAAAAGAAGAGGGATAAAACACAAGAAATCTCTGCACTTGAAATCGAGGTTTATCAACCAACCACTAAATTTATTCGAAAGGACTAACCTTGGGCCAGAACCGGGCTGGAACTGAAGGTGTTGTGTAATGAATAAAACGATCAAGATTGGAAGCAGATGAATCAGGCGCTGGAATCGCACAATTCTCTCCAGATCCATCTACAGGGCATCTCTCTGGCTGAACCTGCTCTGGCGTTTCTCTCTGCGGCTCTTGTTGTAGCTCCAGTTTCTGGAACTGCTTTTGCAGCAACTCTTTTTGCCTCCGCACGGCTGGAGGGCTGTAGAAACGGTCCACGCCGACTAGCCGGTGCGACGAGGGAGAGGCGGCGGCGGAGGAGGTAGTACCAATTACCATTGGTATAGATTTGGAAACGTTAGGGTTAGCGGAGGGAGAAAGAGACAGAGAAAGTCGGTGCTGGCGAGTAGCTAGAATTAGGGTTAGGGTTTTAACGAAGTCCGGCGAGAGTCTGAGATTTTCGTGTTCCTTGTTTCTTTTTCTTATTCTTGTCTTCTTTAATTTTTGTGAGATTGGAATGAGGGTTTGGACCTGTGAAAGGGGTAGAGAGCTAAGAGAGCGAGCAAGAGAGTTCAAACGGAATTGTAGCAACTAGACCATTTGACTGAATTGTGGGACCCGCGAATACATCAAGAGATGGTAGGATCCGCGATTCAGAGAGTGAATCGAGATAGTTTAAAACATAGATCCGGTTCATACAGTTGTTTATATGGCTGAACCTAGGGCAGTCCGAGAGACGACTGTGGTTCTCCGCCTCTTGCCCGTTCAATGTCATTTTTCGTATAACCCCTTTAAAATTTTGGATATATTCAAAACGAATTTGCCAAGCTTTTGTCCAACCTTTATTTTACTAGAACAGTGCAGAAACTTCTATTTTCATTTTCTCTCATGCATTTCGTTGCAATTCTCTTCTGTATTGCTGCCTTGCTGGTTGAAAACTTGGAGAGGTGGACAACTGGTGATGAGATGCTGATATTAATATGCGTAAATGAACAATGCCAAGATTTCAATCTCAGCCGTCCAGGTTCATTTGACTCGCAATCTGTCCTTCCGTAACTTGACCGTAATGTTCCCGAAACAAACTGTACTTCATTCCCCGTTCGATCAGACTAAAACTCTACTGGCCGTCTATCCAGAGTGCGTATCCTCTGAGATAACTCATATTTTGCGTGACTGACGTGTTCGGTGTCTGAATATTCAGGGATAGCACAAAATTCAGATCCGGTACTGTAATAGAGAATCTTTTACAATTAGTGGATCTGGACCGTCATTTTTAACTTGGCACGAATCTCAAAGTCCAATAATACTGTTGCTAGTCCGACTTTCAAAGCATCTGAAAGTTAATCTCAAACCTCAAACCGTAAGGCTGTGATCGGAACAATTCAACATTAAAATTGAGTTCAATTCAATAGAAAAGAGATGAAAAGAGATGATACAGAATTGAATTTTATTGATCGGAAGCTTCAAGCATAGAGAGAATTCAGTTTTTAAAGTAGCAAAAAAGTCAAAGTTTTGAGAAAAGGCGATCCAAAAGGCGATCGGTGCGATTAGAAAAAGCGATTGAAAAAAAGAAAAAAAACACAGAAAAACATTCAAAAAACAGAAAAAAGAGAAATCAAAAGCCGAAGATCGCCTCCATAATCAGAGCAGTAGCATGGATCCAGCAACGCGAAACTAGTTTTCTCCTTTGAGTGGGCTTGATCCGCATAAGCACATTGAACAATTAGAAAATGCTCTACAGGCCTTCAAGCAAGGTCTAGCAATGGCGAACGGCCCAATTCTCCCTCTCCCGTTAGATAAGCGATCTGCTCCCGATCACCAGATGCGGTATTCTGAGGCACTTCTGAAACCACCGGTTAAACCTCCCCCCGATAGGCGACAAAATGTCAGATTGTACTGGCGCGCGCGAGGACTGTCGAATCTCGAGGAGGTCACGCGAAGCGGCATTGTGCGAGCGAAAATTGAATCTCTACGCGCTGCCTCTTCACCGCAAAACCCTATTTGTTTCCGCTGCACAGAGAAGGGGCATTTGGCTACTGATTGTAGGAATGCTCGAGTGTGTTTCATTTGTAATAAATTGGGACATCAGGCGCCTCGTTGCCGATCTATCACTACCAATCCACCTTCCCCAACAAAAAAACCTTCTCCTCATTCCTCTAATAGCTGTTATCCTTCTATTCTCTTAAAACCTCCTCCTAAACCCCCGATCAACACATCAACAGCTGCTGTTCCAATGTCTAAGTTGATGAAGGCCCCGATCCGGACATTGTATGAGACTCTGGCCAGTGAAGCTCAAGAACAACAGTTTCGACGTAGTTTCTTTCTGGACGATGCTCCCGGCTGGGGCCGCGCCCGGATTGAGACTGCTCTGCACAAATTGATGCGCCACCACACCTGGCTAGCGTCCCGATGGGATGAATCTCGCTATCTTATTGAAGCTCCTTCTCCTACCTGGCTGGATGATACTCTGCACTGAGGTACGATCAGGTTGGATAATGTGATTTTCAAAGTTTCTCCGTGGGATCCTTGTTTTTCTGAAGGTCTTCGTATGATTCCTTGCTGGGTAAGAATTCAGGGTTTTCCTCATAAATTCTGGGAATGGGAAGAATTTGAAGGTGTCTTCTCTGACTTTGGGGCAACTGTGTTGGAACTGGATCCCGGAACTCAATTTAAGTATGAATGCCGTTTTGCCCGGGTTCATCTTGGGATGTGTGATCCAATGTTACTGCCCTCTACTTATAGGCTGATGCATTCGTGATCCTGGCGGGTATCTTTCTCGCTTTGATCTCATTTTTGAGCTTGAACATTAGTGCAACTAGGGTCCCGGTGCTTGGGTTCGCAAAACAGTGACTACGGATCCTCCCAATGATGCTCCAGGTAAACCTAAAGGGGTTGCAATTGTTGACCGCACCATCTCCACTGCGAAACCCCCCAAAAAATCAGCTCCTCCTGGCAAGGGGAAAGGGGTTGCTGCGCATGACAGTGATGAGTCTGATGCTGATTCCGAATACGAATTTGATGCTCAAGGTAACGAGCTATATCACTGGAGCAAGTTCAGCCCGGAAGGGTCGTCTCGGGTCCCTATACTGGGAGCCACTCAGCTTCACCCCCAGGTGAAGGCTGTTCGGTCCCCACTCTCCGATCCACAACCCACTTCTACTGACCCGGTTTCTGCTTCTCTCAAACCTACTGTCCCTGTGCAATCTCCTTCTGACCCTCCTCTACCACCTGACTCCACCACTAGAGAAATCACTTGGGCCCCTTGCCCAGCAGCTGATGGCACTTCACCTTTGAAGGTTCAATGTGGTCTGATAGAGGGATTGACATATGAGAAATGTGCACCCCGCCAAGTTCTGGTACATACCAACCAAGGTGTCATACAATGTGAAACTAGAGACATCTTTTCTGCTATGATCGATCAACTCACATCTCAACAGAAAACTCGACCTACCAGACGTGCCTCCTCAGTCCCTCCTTCTTCTACTACTCACAGTTCCCTCTCTTCTCCTCCCCTTTCTCCTTCTCTCTCTGCAAGGGTCCCTCTCTCTCCTTCTAAAAGGTCTCTAGTGCTGACAGAGACTCCTGCCCAAACTGATGAGATTTCGGCTTCCAAAAGGCCAAAAGGTGGCACTCTGAGAAGAAGGACCTCCACATCCAGTGTCATTCCAAGGCGCAGCTTGAGGATTGTAGCACAAGGAGCATCTGAAACAGTGTTGGCTAAGGCACAAAAATTGGCTCAAGCTAGAACATCCACTGCTTCATCGAGCTCAGGTATACCACTTTTGAATAGTTTCCCTTTTACTAGGTTAACTGATGAGGAAATTGAGCAGTTATTTCAGGTGTATAATATCAGATTTGGATTAGCTAATTTGAGTAAAACTGATATGATTAGAGCAATACAAATTTTATCTAGGGCTGAGTTTGATAAATTGATTAGCCAAGCTTTTGATTCACTTAAAAAGAAACCTTCTGATAACCAATTAGTGGTTATTGAGCAGGATAGTCAAGGGTTTCTTACTGTCTTATGAATATTTTGAATTGGAATGTTAGAGGGTTAAATGCCCCTAGAAAAAGACAAATCCTTAGAGATTTGATTATTGATCATCATGTTGATTTGATTGTCATCCAAGAAACTAAAAAAGAAGATTTTAGTAATAGGGTTCTTAGATCTATCTCTAGTAAATTTGACAAATGGCTTTGGTTACCTTCCAATGGAAGGGCTGGGGGAGTCATTTTTGGTTGTGATAGTGCTGAATTTAATGTGTTAGATTCTCAAATTAATAGATTCTCTCTCTCTGTTTGGGTTCAGCATAGAAAAAATTTGCATACTTGGATGGTTACCATTGTTTATGCTCCCATTGCTAGGAATTTGAAAACTGAATTTTGGGAGGAACTTAGACATTGTAGAATAGGGCATACTGACATGTGGATAGTTTGTGGTGACTTTAATGCTATTAGGAAACGATCTGAAAAATCAGGGGTGACCTTTGATATTTCTCTTAGTTCTAAATTCAATGATTTCATCAATGATCACCACTTAGTTGAATTGAAAATCCCTAATAGAAAATTTACTTGGTCTAATGGTCGACAACAGGCTTTGTTAGATAGATATCTAGTTTCTTTGGATTGGTTAGATGCTTATTCCACTTATGATCTACTTGCTTTAAATGCTTATGGCTCTGACCATACTCCCTTGCTACTTCAACTAGATACTACAGATCCTTCCAGAAAACCTATGTTTAAAATTGACCCTGAATGGTTAAATAATGAGGAATTTACTAGACTAATGCATAAGTGGTGGATGGAGATCACTTTATCTGCCACTAACACTGGTCTTTCTTGGCATCTTAAAATGAAAAAACTTAGGACCAAAATACAGGGATGGACCAAAAATTATTATGGTGAAAAAAAAAACAAAAAAAGAAACTCATTCTGGAACAATTGTCTGTCTTAGATGAGATTAGGGACTATAGAGAGTTATCAGCAGTTGAAGGTGCACAATGGCAAAATTTGAAACAACAATTAGATGAAATTTATTTGGATGAAGAACTTTATTGGCAGCTGAGATCTAGACAATTATGGTTGAAAGAAGGGGACTCTAATACTAAATATTTTCATAGAGTAGCTAATACCAAGCATAGGAAAAATAAGATACAGGTTTTAGAAATTAATCAGGTTTTAACTACAAATGAGTCTGATATTCACAACCATATATTGTCTTACTATAAAGAGCTACTATTTTTATAGGAATTACTTTTGCTCAGTTGGGCCCTCATTTTTGGGCTGATGAGGAGAAAATCTCAGATTTTGAAAACTCTTCCCTTGTAGCTCCCTTTACTGAAGCTGAAATTTACCAAGCAGTTTTCCAATCTGAACCACAAGGGGCACCTGGCCCAGATGGTTTTACCTTTGCTTTCTATCAAAAATTCTGGGATTTAGTCAAATCTGATCTTATATTTCTTTGCCACCAATTTTGGCATGAGCAACTGCAACTATCTAAAATCAACAAATCTGTTATTTGTTTGATCCCTAAAGAACCTGATGCTCAACATATCAAAAAATTCAGACCTATTAGTCTAGTCAACTGCAGCTTTAAACTCATATCTAAAATATTGACTTATAGACTTGAGCCTATTCTCCAACGATTAATAGATGCTAACCAATCTGCTTTCTTAAAAAATAGATTCATTTTAGACAATGTGGTCCTTAGTCATGAAATAATTCATCACTGTCAAGTTACCAAACAACCTGGTGTCGTAGTTAAGATTGATTTTGAGAAAGCCTATGACAAGATCAATTGGGATTATTTACTTGCCCTTATGCATAGTAGAGGGTTTCATGAAAAATGGATTGCTTGGATGAAACTTTGGTTGTTTAGCTCACAATCTTGCATTACTATTAATGGCCACCTCACTCCCTCGAGGGGTGAGACAAGGCGATCCATTATCTCCGTATTTATTCAATCTTGCGGCTGATACCCTCAGTAAGCTTTTCAAATCTGGTTGTACCAATGATGTGATTTCTGGTCTAGGCCCTTCTTGTTTTCACAATAAACTCATCACCAATTGCCACTATGCTGATGACACCATTCTTTTCCTCCAAGCCACCTCTCAATGTGTGTTAGCAGCATGGTGGGCAATGATTATGTTTGAGGGTGTCTCGGGTGTTCGGATGAACCTTGATAAAACTGAGATGTTTCCTATTAATATTTCTTCTCAATTTGCCACAGAACTGGCTCAGACATTTAGATGTCAACTCTCCCAATTTCCTTTTAAATATCTCGGAGTACCTTTGCATAATAGGAAACTCAATGTCCAAGATTGGAGCTTTCTCATATATAAAATTGGCAACAAATTACAAAACTGGAAGGGGCAAATTCTCTCTCTTGGAGGTAGACTAACATTGGTGAATGTTGTATTATATGCTGTTCCTATGTATGCTATGTCCTTATACCAGATCCCTAAAACAGTGATTACTCAAATAGATAAAATTAGGAGAATCTTTATTTGGCAATGGACTAGCAATAAGAGAAAATATGCTCTCTGTAATTGGCAGACAATGTGTATGAGGAAGAATTTTGGAGGTATGGGCATCCTTGATATCCATCAAATGAATATTTCATTGTTAACTAAATGGCTTTGGAGATTCAAGGATCCCACCTATCACATTTTATGGAAGGAGGTTGTTCACTGTAAATATTATGATTCTTCTAACCCTTTGCCCTTTTCCCCTATCTGGAAGGCTATTTTAAAGACAGAGCAGTTATGCTCTTTGGGCACCACTGTGTTACCTGGCAGCCATGGTCAAGTCTTGCTTTGGTATGATCAATGGCATGACTCTTATGCCTTAAAAACTATGTTTCCCAATTTATTCCACATTTGCCTTACTCACATGATTACTGTACAAGAGGCTGTTTTATCTCAAGGTACCCAAATTAAATTTAGAAGAACTTTGGGAGGGGTCATGTTACATGAGTGGCATCAAATTCTACAACTTCTTAGTACCATATCCTTTACTCATGAACAAGATAATCTCTCATGGTGCTAGGATGCTAATGGTCTCTTTACAGTTCGGTCCTTGTACTCTTTCCTTAACTTTAGAGGTATTAAGCCTCATTACTCGATGAGTTGGTGGAAGTTACCAGTTCCACCAAAAATCAAGGCTTTTATGTGGTTAGTCACTAAACACAATTTGACCAAGAAAAATTTACAGAAACGAGGTTGGATTGGTGATCTTACTTGTCAGTTTTGTACTTGTGTTGAAAGTTCTAATCATTTATTCTTTAGCTGTTTTTATGCTCAACAGATCTGGAGGTGGATAGGAGCTTGCACTAATCACTCTCCAAATTGGTCTTTTATTACAGATGTTATCAAATTTTCTTTTACTTTGGCCCCTAACCAAAAACTTGCATTTATGCTTGTAGTATGTGCCGTTATTTGGAGCATTTGGAAACATCGCAATGACTTGTGTTTTAATAATTTTCGCATCTATACCGTTCGAAACATCATCTTACAAATATTGTCTTTCATTTCTTACTGGTCAGGTACTGTCAAGATGGACATCCAGGATGCACTCAAAGATTGGATCCCTGCCGAGCTCGATGCGATTCCTCTTCAAGTAATGGATCCAGCTGATGCTTTGATGCTAGAATGGGTGACTGGGGAAGATGCTGAATGATTTCCTTGTCTCACAACTTTGTTATTACAATAAGTCTTCTGACAGTTTCAGTTGACTATGTTAGAGTGTGTTGTCTCCACTCTTTTTGTTTGCATGTGTGCATCTTTTTGTGGTTGAACCTTTATGCTGTTATGTTAGCTTATTTTGGAGCTTTTAGATATGTGTTAGGTGTGATATCTGATACTAGGGACTGATATATCTAGCTGTTCTTTAGGAGTCTCTTGTAAGTTACCGGTTTCAAAATATATGAAACGGGCGTGAGCCTTTTTAAAAAAAAAAAAAAAGATCAAAGTTTTCACTTAATTTACAAAAGCTGCTATTGAAGGAGAAGAAGACGGAGGACTATTGCGTCTTAACACTTCGCTGAATTCGATTCTCGCCAAATACCTCCACTTTTCACGCGATTTAGTTGAACGACTTTTTCCTTCTCAAATCCTGCCGAATCGATTCTCGCTGCCTTTAATCTTCGCTTCCGATCACGAACTCGACATGAATTTCTTTTCCATTTCGCGTTTGAGAAATCGTGTAGCCATTCCGACCACAGTGTAAGTGAGGAGGATCTTTTTACGGTACCTGACCTGGGAGGATACTTTTCCGATAGCACAGGGGAGTATTTTTAGCTTTGAGATTCGTCAGAATGTATTTGAATGGTTGTGATTTTCCAGAAAGTCACGCAAAATATGAGATATCTCAGAGAATACGAATTCGTCCATCCATGGGTTCTAGATGCTTCTCCTCTCCTTTCTCGCTTTTTTTTTCCACTCGTCCCTTCCTACGTGGGTTCAAGGAACTTCTCCTTCTGTTGCTTTCTCTCGCTTTCTTTTTTCTCAAGATGCAAATTTGCTAGCACTTCACTTCGCCTCTTAGATCTCGGTTGATTGTTGTCTATATTTTTCCTGCCTGAGAGCAAGTGAAACTGGTATTTGCTCTCCTATTATTACGGTACGCAGCTTGTCTCAATTATTTACATTTCCCTTCTTAATTTAATTTTCTTTAGGGATTGAAAGTTTGGTTTCCATGTAATATTTGTGCTTATGTCACTTGATGTGTTTTACTGTGTTACCTAATTTCAAGACAGTACTCCAATTGTAAAATTGCTTCTCCAATTCATTACAATGTCCCAAGAAACATTTCCCTTTCACTTAATTATCCCAATTTGCCCTGTCCTGTTATTGTTTGCAAATATGTTTAATATGGTACAGACATCCTACCAGCTGATTTTCCATTGGCGAATCTATGTTTCATTCTTTATAATTTACTGTTTATTCTTCAATCAAGCATTCTGAGAAGCTCTCAGATTAAAAAAAAATGACGAACTCTTTTGCTCTGTTCCCTTGGAGCGGTCATAAGCAATTTTTCAACCAAAAGTCCCCTCAAGTGGGTCAGAAAGAGTTTAGGACATGTTCTGTTTTTGAGACAATCAAGTTTTGCAAGACTTTTGCTTATTCATTATCCTTGTTTAATCTCCATTTTTTTTTTAAATAGAATCACACATTTCACACATTATTCGCTTCTTTTCTAAAACAGGAACAATTAGACAAAACAAGATCATTATTTAATGCCATACCCAGCTCCAGGCCAGACTGGAACAGAATTATTAAATTTTTGGTAAGTTTTCTATAATCCTCTTCATTCATTTAATATTGCAATATTAAAAAACTATGATTTTTAATATTGCAATTAGTTAACTCATTCATCCAATAAGATATCTTGTAATTAGTTAACTCAATAAACTATGATTTTTTTGCTTCTTAAGGCAATTAGTTCTGATCAAGTACATTACAAGGTTGCTAGATTTGTCTAACAAGAAAAACAAAACTTATCAATTCATTAAAGTGTGACTTTTGGTTTATGATATGATAATTTCTAACCGAGTACTTTGCTAAATAAATATGCAATATTTGTATGCTTAACGTGCTTTATAAACTGTAAAGACACGTATGCTGATGCTGAATTTCTTATTATTCTGACATAGTTAATTGCATAAATTGTCGTGCCTGCATTATTTTTCTTTGTTTATACATTTATCTCCACTAATAATTTCTCTATAATAATAGAGATATATCATATTTTTATTTTACAAATGATTATGTGAATTTATTCGATTAGAATACCTGTCTGTTTTATGGAGTTGATAGAGACACAAAATGAAAACTCTAGCTTCTTCATCTCAAGATATAAATTTGCTTCTGTTTCATCTTCTGATTACTTCCTTTTCATTACATGCAATGAATACTAGAGTTCAGTGATATGTCTGGGTACTAAGAATTTCTTCGTTGAATTGCTTCTTTTTTAGGAGTCATCAAATTATTTTTGACAGAAAAATTGTATGTTTTCTTTCTGGATATGGTCGCAGCTCAAGGAGATGTTTTTCTTATTAATATTCTATCGTAAAGTATACTTATTGCTTTATTTTTTTTTCAGATTAGGAAATCAATTTCTGCAGTTGATTATATAAATTTTAGGTGTTAACGCCCATTATTTTCAGGCCAAGTATGCTTTTCTTTTAGTTTCCTTCACAGGGCACTTGCATATTTAGGTCAAACATCATTCATATATGTGAGTGGTTATATTCAAATGTACCTTTTGTAGATGTTCTGTTGCAATTGGTCAAAAGAAAATTTTCTTTGGTCCTTTGTTTATTTTTATTTACTCCCTATATATGTCCTGCTCCTCTTATGCTGTAAAATGAAAATGAACTGGAAGCAGGGATAATTTAGACCTTTCTTGACTTATTTTTGTCCAAGCAAAATCATATGGAGATGGCATTCTATCTGTAGACTACTGCGACGCTACATTAATTGTACTTCTTCATTTATGAGCCTTTTC
Organism: Carex parvula; assembly: GCA_025461045.1. Classification (NCBI taxonomy): domain Eukaryota; kingdom Viridiplantae; phylum Streptophyta; class Magnoliopsida; order Poales; family Cyperaceae; genus Carex; species Carex parvula. Next base: position 14,932 of record JAJGRW010002403.1, read on the forward strand.
TACAGTACCAGGGGCAGAATTAAAGCTTAGTCATGGGTGGCTAAGTCACCTCTATGATTTCAAAATATTAGTTATTTTTATTGATATTTAGTTGAATTTTATATTTTTAAAACTTTTTTTTGCAGTTCAACCCCCTCATAAAATATCAAATGTTTACTGGTCTATTTTATTGGTGTGGAGACTTGGGTTCAAATCCCACCTATCACATATTGTTCATTTTAAATTCCAGCCCCTCCTATTAAGATTTTCTAATTTCGCCCGTCCAGTACCATGATATTTTGCCCTATAGACTAATTATTTACTTTGCCAATAGCTTTGAATTAGTATGAACTTTAGCATCTGTATCAAACTAAAATTATCTTCAAAAATCGGTTCATGTGTTTTGCAAAATTATAATAAATTAAAATAATAGAGTACATATTTCCCAAGAAAATGATAAAAGGAACTGAAGTAGCACTCAACATATATACTGGTTTTAGTTTCATTTTATTTCAAGCAGCAAGATATATGATTGTAACCCATGACCAGGTATTTTGAAGATGACTATGTGTGGTGGTATGTTATGTGTATGTTATGTGCATCTCTTCAAGAAATTAAATGTAAATTGATGTCTTGTATCAACTTCTTAGTTGTCAGTCTATTTCTGCTTGAATTTTTTTTTCTTTTCTTTTCCTAAACTCAGATCTGGCAAATTGTCAGAGTTAGGCTCATACCAACATTTGTACACGAACATGGTGCTTAAACATGACCTATGAAGTAGTCATTGTCTTTTGCATATGTTTTATCGGTGTGCATGTACTTATGGAACTACGTCCAATTTTTTAAGGGTGGCATTATTATAATTAGTGCCAACAATTTATATTATATATGAAAAAATAGAGATCTAGAACTAAGTATAGAACTGTTAATTTGTCATTTTATGTAAGATTATTTTTTGTTATTGCTTTTCTCCGTCGTTGTAGCGGAGTGGATACTTTTTTTTTTTTGGAAAGCAGTAGAATATATTTACCGATTTCATATAGAAACAAGTACTGACTTGAATTTGGTACATAAAACATGTACCAAGAGCACAATTAGCTTTACATCTATTTAGTTAAAAATAATCAATCCAACAAAGCAGGTAAACATCATCTTGTAGAACAGTCAACAAAATATGTAACAAAACAACAAGTAACAACATAACAACTGAAAGACTAATCATCAAGTAGAATCCCAATCAAGAGTCCTCTTCAGTCAAGGTGCCTTCAGACATTTAATGATGGGGCTTGCCATGCTCAAAAGCCAAAAGTCCTTCCGGTACTCTTCTGCCTTTGTCATGTTCACGAGAACTTCCACTGTTGTGGCTAGGTCGGACTGGCCACTAACAAGGTTTGGAGTTGGTATGGTAGATCCTTAACGTCAGAAGGTAGAATAAGACTCAAATTAAATAAGAATCATTATCTTTAGACACACACCAAAAAGTGGCTAAAGCAATAATACGAGAACCTAAATATTTGGCAGGGACAGGAGTACTTCCTCTAAATAAACTTGATTTTGTTCCAACCAAATTGTCCAATGAACAGCTCCACTAAGTAATTCCACTAAAAGCCTATCTTTAAAGGAATAAGAACATCTATAAGCCATAAATCTTTAATATGATGTGCAAGTCAAAGTGAATTCATTATAATTGGAAATCCATTCCCAAATGAGTTGAACATAACTACATCTAATAAACAAATGATTGGTATACTCAGGCTGCACATAGAAAGGATAGTCCACTTAACCTTGCCAGCCTCTCTTAGCTAAGTTTACTCTAGAAAGAATTTTATTTTTCCTAAGTAACCATCAAAATATCTTAATCCTCAAAGGTATTTTAAACTGTCTTATAGTGTTATGTTCCTTATTAGAGATGCCACCGTATTCTAACTATTTGTAGAAAGAATGGACAATAAAGATATGTTTATTGGACAATTTCCATAAAAGTCTATATTCTAAAGAATTATCTAAAATAAAATGTCTAAACCTAATTAATAGATAATTTTATTCCTGTAAATAAACACCAGTCAATTGTCTTGAAAAAGACAATTGTAAAGGAGTAGAAGAAAAAACAGTAGCAATAAAAACAAATCTATTCTCAGCAATAGAAAATAAATGGGATACTAGTGTTGTAAAGGAAAGTCATTCAGTCATCTGTCAAGCCAGAAAGTTGTAGAAAGTCCATTTCCCATGGATTCTTATTGTTAGTTAACTCTAGTTTTTTTTTTCTTCTTAAATTTTTAGTAGTAAATAGTGAACAAAACATTAAATATACAGAAATCAAGAATTTGCACGTATGAAATTTGATACATCCGAAATATGTACAAAAATAAAATTCGAATTATGTACACAGTAAAATTCGTACATTGTTCATTCTTTTTGGCTCATTAAAATATGTACAAGAGTAAACATTTTCAATGCAGAAAAAAAGTAGTGTGAATTATGTATGCACAGTATTATAAAGTACATGGGAGATTTTCAGCAGTATTTTTTAAATCAAGATAAGTGTGAGCTAATGCTTTGGAATTTGAAAATAGTTATATATTTATTCTTTTTCACGTATTAAGATTTCGGGTTAACGTGCGGGTATGTGTTAGACAATCGCTCTGCGTAAGTTAGCATTCAAATTCATACTGTTTGTGATAAAATTATTGTTCGCAGACGATAGTTTTACTATTGTACAGCTATAATCAATATACTGTCATCATATAACTACAATCAGATTCATCTTGTATGCAATAAAAAGTATGATAATTATAACACTCTTAGGCTTAGCATGGCACGGCATCTATAAGGGTCATGGCATTATAGTAGAACTAGTGTTCTTAAGTTCACTAAGTCTATTTGTAAACTTAATTCTAAAACCTATCTAATTGGCTTCAAATGACGAATCCGAACCGTTGAAATCCATCTACCTTACGAATGATGTGTCTACATATAAAAATTTTAAACTTTCGAATGAATTTAGTATAAAGTCAAGTGGTCAAAATTAGAAAGTTTATAAATTAATTTTAGTGCATTTAATTTTTGAACTTTTTTTTACCACTTGACTCTTATACAAAATTAATTCAAAATTTTAAAATTTTTGCAGGTAAAAACATCACTCGTAAGGTAAATGAGTTTCAAAAATTTGAATTTGTTGTTTGAAGCCATTCTAATAAATTTTAAAGTTAAGTTCACAAAAAACTTGATGAAAATAAGAACACTCTAATTCTACTCTATAAACGAGTCATTGATTTATAACACTAAATCATAGGACATGCGCCTATGCAATAGGTCCGTGTAAAGATGTTTAGTTAAATGAAGCCCAAGATGTACACATTATATATATTTTTATACTCGACCATTCCTATAGGCAAAGTCGCTATAAAAGCCTAAGTTTGAGGTTTCAGATCTGAATTTCAAGCCTAACAACTTAACAAGCGTATCTCGAGTTAGAGAAGGCTGAAACTTGAAAGAGGCCTTTAAACACAAAACAGAAACAATCTTAGTCCAATCTCAATCTCAAACAAAATCAAGATCGCTACAACGTCACAAACCTGTCGTGATGGCGTTACTTTATATACTAGTTAAGTGCTCACGTATTGCTGTGAAAGATTGAAAGTTTGTTTTGATCACTTTCATTAATTTAAGACAAAAGAAAGACAAACCAAACATCATAGTTCCAACGGGGAGAAAAAAAAAATCCCATCTAACCTGCTATTTGCTCATTAATTAATAATTACTAAACCACCAAGCAAGTGAAGGGAACAAATTAATATCAATACAAACTCAAAGTAGCAAAATTAAGCTCGAAAATTTCAAGAGCTATAGTAACAAAGCGAGGGACTGAGGGGAGGAGAGGGCTATAGTTGTCCTAAGTCACCGTAAGCTCAACTAATAATACAAACAGTTTACACCAAATTCAAACTATTCTTAAACCAAAGCACAACACGAACATAAGAATTAAACAACAAAGAACAAAGTGACAACGAAATATAACAATCAATTTTCAGTTTAATGTTTATAGATGAGAGAGGGAGGGAGAGGGCTATAGTTGTCCCAAGTCCCCGTAAAATCTCTCCCGAAAGAGCTCGAGTAATAATACAAACAGTTTACACCAAATCCAAACTATTTTTATACCAAAGCACAACACTACAAAAATTGTTAACAATAATGGAACTAACGAAAAAAAGAAAACCATAAAAATTAGGACAACTTCAACTCATTAGTATTTCAGCTACAAGAGACAGTTTTCTAGGGTTTATATTCCTTCGTCAGCACATCTGTAGCCAGAGCTAGCAACTTTGAGCTTTTTTAATCTCTATTTCGACCTATCGATTATGGATTAATAACCCTACCACACTGAAAACAAAAGAGAATGTAGCGCCTTAATTATGTAGTGTTTTAACTATTAAGGATACAAACTTAGTTTGAAATCTCGCATCTAGTGCAAATACAAAAAAAAAAAAACATTATTAGAGGCACAGATATAAGCTTAAAAGACAAAATCTAAACAATATAGGCTTAATAAATCAATTGTACTGCTACGGAGAGAAATTATCGAAAAAAATAAATGCAAACTAAACCTAATTATGCTATCTAGAAAACATTACAAGATTGTTACTTGTATCATTGCCATATTCACTTACATCAGCTAACATATCCGGTATAGTTATATTCTATGTTACGCGGATACTCCAGATTGGGCTTCGTACCCTTATCGGACACGTATTCGATACCGATACTCGTCCGATAGTCCCGATACGTATCCGATACGCCAGCTGGCGTATCGGCTTACTATCTTCACTCAACCGATACGGTTCGCAGATACGCCGATGACACTCACGGATACGGATATATATAACAGATACGGCCAGGATACGTTCACGATACTGCAGCGATACTCTGGACTAGAAATGGGTCCGTGCACCGCGCATGCACCAGTGCCAGATCCATATTTTGTGTACACCGCGTATGGACCAAATTCTAAAAATCAAATTTTCCAGCGCTCAGCAAGAATCAAACTTGGCTCCCTCAGTGAGACATCATGCTCCTTTACCACTACACCAACCCATTGTTATTGTTAAAATAGAGTAGCTATGGTATTTCATGTATAATTTGGTTATTGTATCATCCCACTAGAATTTTTGATATTTAATTTATATAATATAATTAAAATAATAAAAAACAATATATTTAATAGGCCGTATCGTATCTATAATTTTTGAAAATTTCCGTATCGCCGTATCCGTATTGTTGGGATTTCACGTGTATGCCTATATGGTGAGAATTTAAATTTTTCTATCACCACTTGGCTCAATACACAAAATATCTTATTTATACGACAAAAGCAAACAAAATTTTTTTCAACAAACTAACGTGTACTAAATTAAGATAAATTAATCTCATCTAATTTATTTCAAGAGGAAATGATGGAAACCTTTACCTAAAGAGATTGTCAAATCTCTTGATGGAGAAAAACCAGTTTTCCTTCTAGATCTCGTGTTCTTCTCGAAAGTGCCTCTTGGTTCACCTTGAACCTAAACAACAAACTTGCACACCTCTTAGATAGATGAATGTGAAGTTCAAGGCTTAGATCCAACCACCTCTTGATCTTCAAATTAACAACCTATTTGATTTCTTGGTGGCTAAACCTATCAAGAAGAGATTAGAGATTTCGGTTTTTGGCCTAGGGTTCAATTTCACAATTTTTGGCCTTAAACAAAAAGGGGGCTGCTGCTGGAAATTTCGGCCAAGGAGAAAATGAGCAGAAATTTTCAGCATTTTCCCTTAATTACACCCCTTTAAATAGGCAAGGGTTAGGGCTACTATTTGTTTAAAGTTTAAATTATTTACACAAATGCCACTAGCCTTATTTAGCTGTTTTATTATCTCTAATCTCAGCTTGTGATTGGTTTAATAAATTAATTTATGAACAAATAATATTAATCATATTATTCTATTATGCAATATTCTTATTATTCTTATAATGCATTCAAACATTATACTAAATAATATTTGCATAACTTCACAAATTTATTTATGGTCTAAGCATGTCATATTATGACATTTTATTTTAGTATTTCATCTCATGTATTTTATCTAATACATCATTATGAAATATAAAATACTTGTTATTTTTGTGACCGTATAAAGGATCTATGTCATCTTGGCAATAATATAAAAACTTTATATTATTGATTATAAGAGATTCTATCATTATATTATAGTTATCCAAATGACATAGTAATCATTTGCTCAATCCACTAATTTCGTGTCTATCATTGTCACATGATATTATGAATAATATGCAAGGATCGTGTCATTCTTGCATTATATTCGTTTTCTTGGTCTCTCAAGTGAATTATAATTATAACTACATCAGTTATATTGCATGCGATATAATTTCACTTTACCAAGGGGTCCAGTAATATCATAACTCAAATAGAGGGACAATGATAATATTAACATATAGATTTCTCCCGCACAAGTTGTACACAACGAACTACTATTTTATTCCTATCATAAGATAGTATCTAAATAGCAATCATATTATATACTTCTTATGTAAAAGATATACACATCTCATATCTAATATTACAAAGACACAATGGAAACATTAATGACACAAAACACAATCCATATAATGTTCAATTTATTTAGGTCATGTTCAATATATAAAATACACATTTATATATTCATTTTATTAAATGATAATGCTTTATCAACATTTATAGAACTTCAATGTACTTTAAGCGACATGACAATCTTCCTAGGTAATTAATGTTCCTCCTTAATTACCACGATTGTGAACATATTTAGTGATTAAATATTTCTCAGCTTAAGAGTTCTATGGTTCAAGACCAAGAGCATCTTCTTGAACACTTCCAAAGATATAACATATAAATCTCAAGGAGCATGAATAATAACATTCGTAATAAAATCATGAACAAAACATATAAATTATTATTAAAAAAATAACTTTCAAAATACACATCCTTCACGTATCGTATCCGATACGATACCCGTACTTGTATCCATGCAACATAGGTTATATCATAGGTTGGGTCTAATGAAGCCAAAACATATAGCGAAAATCACTATCTTTTCTTTTGAAAAATGGCGAAAAGCTAATGCAAAGTAGTCATTTTTTCGAATTATTTACCACAAATGTGTTTTTAGGTCTTTTTAGCAGGTTCTTGAGAAAGTTGTGTATTTAGGCCAGAAACAGAGCAAAAGTGTCATATTTAGGTAATTTTTGGAGATAGCACCAAAACAGGGCATCACATGGAGCATGCAACACCTCACACGAAGTGCACAACATGTGAAATGACAAAATTTACAGAAAATCTGCTAAGTGAGGAAGCCTTGCGGCCTCCTCTATATCGCATGCGGCATATACTTATGCCGCATGATCCATGGACTGTTTTCTTTGGATCAGATCATCCACCGTTGATGCTATTTTCAACAGAATTCTTCTGAAAGGGCGCGATTTCTTTAGTGGCAAGCTTTCATAGCTATTTTTAGCTTCATCTATGCAAACTTGAAGTGCACTCCAAGTTTGCATTACCTCCACTACTTCCACTGACTCCATCTCTCATATTAGAAAGCTATAAATACACCTCTTGTAATAGAATTTAGTGTACGTGTTTAATTGTGTTAAGTCCATAGAATAGAGATTAATAATCCTTATTGCTAGGTTAGGTTAGAGAGTACTTAGAGAGAGAAGCGTAGCCATCGCAAGCCAAGCAGGAGAAGAAGGTGTCATATATCTAAGGAGATAGAGGTTCATTTATCTTCAATTGGGTTGTAATTTATGTTCTCTTTATTTTATTTCTTTTATTTTGACATGGCCATGAGAAGCTAAACTTCTCATTTCTAGGGTGAGGGTTGTACTCAAATTCTTAATTATGTTTTAGTATAAGTTTATGTTTTGTATATGTTGATCTGAGTTTTCTTTATTATAAAATTATTTTTTATTAGATCCTTGCATACATAGTTATGTCTACTATATGCCAATGACCCTCCACATACCAATAGGTGTTTAGTCATTGTATCTCGGTGTGAGTGAGATAATGAATATATGTATTATAGGCACTTCGGCTAACGAGGCTTGACAGCAATTCAAAGACTAGGGTTAGAACCCAGTGGGCTCCCTTAGTAGGATAACGTAAATTGTACATTTAGATTATATTAGAAAACACCTAGATTAGGTAAAGTCTTTGGGATATTTAATTGTGGGATAGAATAGGATATGATCAATTGTGTTTGTGTGAGAAAGATAATTGTATACCTAGGATACTTAGAATTGATAGCCCAAAAGCCGATCGCAAGTTCAGAAAACCTTTCAAATCGCGTAAGCAAGAACCCAGCAAGCCCTGCGGGGTAGTGACAGTGCCACATGCAGGGTAGCTGTGGGACAATATAGGCCGCATGTGATAGTGATAGTGCCGCATGAGGGGTAGAGAGACGTCGAAATTTATACTTTGCATAATTCAATTTGTCCGGGAGTTCTCGTATTCGGATCTGAAATTTCAGATCTAGGGAGTGGGGTTTTGGATCCTCTTGTGGAGTTTGTGGTTTGGGAAAGTAAGCGCAGCAGTCACTGTTTTGTTCTTTTCTCGACGGTTGACACTCTTATCGGGGTGAATCCAGTTCTCATGGATCCATATTTGCAAGCTCTACAACTCTCGTGTCGAACACTTTTTCAGAATAGGAACGTACGAGTTGCAGTTTTCAGTGGAAGCCAGGTGATTGGTTCAGATTGGTTTTCAGTTTTGGGTACGGACAGCAGTCACAGTTTTGGCCAGATCTCAGTGATGGAAATTCAGATTGAAGTGAATCTAGGGCTCACGCGTTCGTATCTTCGAGCACTACTACTCTCATGTTGAACACTCATTCATAATCAGGACATACGGGTGGCAGTTCTCTGCGGAAGTCGGCTGGTTGGTTTGGATCCAGCGGGGGTTTGGATCCGAAGGGGGTAAAGGTTCGGATCTGATTGGAGGGAAGGGGGGGGCTGTTGCGGCGGCTTGGAGTAGGGAGGATGAGTTGTTGTGGTGGCCGAGGAGGGAGGCATATGGTGGTGGCGGCCTAGAGGATGAGGAAGGGGCAGGTGGTTGCGGCGGACTAGGGGCCAAAAGAGGGGGAAAGCGAGGGAGAGAGTTGGTTGTGGGTGGGAGGGAATGGGGGCTGTGGCGGCTAGGGTTTGAGGGAGAGTTTATATAGAAGTGAGGTTAGGGTTGCCTCCAGATTTTAGTTGGGTTGGACCGAACCTTAATGGGCCATAATCAATTTAATTTTGTCATTTAGGGCTAAAAACAGAAATTTGTTTTTGTTGTTTTGATTTCCGTCTTCAAAGATTGACCAAACTGTATTTATATGTTCTAAATACAAGATTATTTCCTACATAAGAGTCGTAGGATTTTCTGTTACGGTTCTAACACGACTGGTTTTACTTCAATCAGAATTTCCAGTGAGGAGAAAAGATAAAAATAGTTAACGAAGGTCTGTAGTCTCCGAATATAATTGTTTACTGACTTTACAATATTATGGAGAATCCTACATTCATATTTTGGGGGTAGCCTTCTACATGAAAGTTGTATATCGTGTCAGGTACTAAATTTCATTCAAATTCAAATCAATATGAGTGAGTTGTGATTATAATACTAACAGTTGTCCATCTGAAAATTACAGCTTAAGCTACATTCGGAAGGTTATCAAAAGAGATAGCTCAAATCAAGATTTTAAATAAGGTTTTGATTAATATTTACTTCTAATTGTTGAGGCAGCTAGGGATAAATTCATTTCAGAATTATTTGGATTTCTACAAGACTTCCTACATCATTTTCTATATGAACAATTGTGCGAGTGATCATTCTAACTCAAGACGTGTGTATATTAAATTGGTTTCTCGTTTGAACTTAATGTTTGTTATTATATAAAAAAAAAATATCATATCTAGAAATATTGTGGCGTTACAGTTCTGAATTTTTCCATAAATGTTTTACTTTTAAAATTATCAAATTACAATAAAAAAAATCCATATCCAATAAATCCAGTTTCCATAATTGAGTGCCTCTTTCAATTTTCAACCACCAACGAGTCCTTGGCTAGTTGCATTTTACAAGCCAACTTGCATTTTGTAGTTCCAGTTGTTATTATCAAATTCAAAGTTTAATCAAATGATACAATTCAGAAAGGGCAAAACAATGAGCCCATTTAAAAGTTGCAACTATATATATTAGTGAACAACAGTGCAACACATAAAGTTGCAAGCTCTTTCAGATCTAATCATCTAAATATCAAAATCAAACGTTAGTCACATTTAATTCTGCCATTATATTTTAAATTATCCGGAGGAAACATCTTATTATTAGGGGAATACAAATATTAACCACATGTATGGTTTGCTGAAAAACCTCAGCAGAGAAATCTTGCCATTAAGTAATATTCTTCTCAAAATTGAAACAGGAATTAGAAACCACAAGCCTCAATTGAAGTCACAACAAAACAGCTAATAAACACATAAATGGAAAGACGGAGAGAGGCTTCCTCTGATCCGAACGCGATCCCGACGTAAATTGTAGATCAGATGGAGGCGCCAAAGTATAGGATGGATAGTACGGCATTACACCTGGAGGTGTCGGCACCGATGCCCCTTGGTTGCCTTCGCATGGCGGTGGAGGCGGCAGAGTTATAATTGGAGGCGGCGGCGGAGAAGAGTAGAAGAAAGTTTGGATCGGAGGTGCATAGTTGTTGGTGCTGTCTTTGATTTGTACTGTGGATTCCGCATTGTATGGTTGAGATCCAATTAGAAGGAGAGTGAGCAGGAGGAGAATTGCAGGAAGCGGAGGAACGGAGAAGTTCGCCATGATTAACAGAGTAACAGAGAACGGGAGTTCATTTAAAGTTTAGCTTGGAGGGTATAAATTTTGTTCATAAATTGTTGTATACGAGCAGGTGGCGGGTCAGTACTGACATACAGCAAATGGAAGTAGTAGTGTAGTTAGAGATAAAATAGGGATTCTGATGCTCAGTGATTTGCAACAATACATGGTGATCTGGAACCGCCACAGAGGATCTGACATTGTCGCGCTGATTTAATATTTGAGATGCAAGTCGGACCTTCGGACTTGGAAATAGTAGCTGGACTTTAAAAAAAAAAAAAAAAAAACTAGACTGAGCTAATGGACTGAAGAGTAGAAAGAGGAATACGTATCCTCTGCATTAACGCACCGTTTGAGTTAATTTATAAACCGTACGATCAGAATTCGGACTAATCCTGTCCACTCCTATAATGCACGTGCACTTTAATATTAGTGCGGATCTCAATAGAACGGTTCAGATCTTAACTCAAAATTTAAGTTAATGCAGAGGATACGAATTCGTAGAAAGAGGCGGTAATTAGTTAAGAGTAGATTGTTAGTATTTATTTTTCTTGTTTATTTTTATTTTTTCTTTACATAAGAATAGTAGACATCTGTGAAGGGAAAAGATACTTCTGAAAAGTTTGATAATTATTCTTCTCTCTATTCTATTTACTTTTATTTCTTTTAATCTCGATCTTGGTTTTGATCTACATTTTTTTTTAATGATACTTGATACAATTTTTATTTACAAGATCCTCGGAATAGAGAGAGGGGAGGTGCCGTATGAGATGCGGCATCCCCTCTTCAAAACATTGGAACAATAGATTATCGATACGGAATCTAGGAACTAAGGACCCCATACGAGATCTTCTTTTATATATATTGTTTTGTTTTGCCAAATAAATTAACTTTAGTTGACCGGGGCACGCATCTCAAAACAATTCAATTTGTTCTAAGTTATTTAATTAAGGCATATGCATGTTAAATTTGAAAAATTAAGTTGAGCTGCATAAAACCTATGGAATTTATATTATGTTTTCTCATTCCCTGATTCCGAAGCGTACAAAATGTCACTAAAGAAATGCAAATTATACAGCCAGCGATGTAATTTTAATTTTAAACACGAACTGTTGCAGCTGAAGCTATTGCAATTTTATTTTGTTGTGGGGCTTCGAAGTAAAATTTACCCGTCCCCCACCGCCAACCCACATGTGCGAGGCCTCCAAGGCCGGCGTGGCACTTGCCAAGAGGAGATCCAGTCCTACCCTGGTACAACCTCAAGCAATCCAGTAAAAGTAGTTTGGTATATATGCAAAAGTTCATCTCTCCTTGTCATGCTGGAGAGATCGTTAACTTAAGTTTTGACCTTTCTGTTCACATCCCAAAATTTTTGAAAATGTTATACTAATATAAGCAGGGTTAAAGACTTGAGAGTAGGTCCGATGGGCATCGGACCTACCTCGGTTAGATGGGTTTAATCACCATCGATTTTCTTTTAGATTCGTGCGAAATGCTTTAAACCCCGTGCGTGTATGTTTCAATTTTCGTGTGCACAAATCTTGTACTAGATCGTACGGTCAGCGTGGCGTTGAACCTAAAAGTAGGTCCGATGGGCATCGGACCTACTCCGTTCTCAGGGTTAAAATGCACCGTTATTCGGTGTCTCAATCATGCCTATTTCATTTTCAAAATTTAAATGGTCAATCTAATTGAATAATCTTCACATTAAAATGTGCTCGAAGAAAAAATTATATTTTTGAACATTTTTTACTATTTTTTAGATATGTACAAAATAGAAAATGGATCTATTTCACGCTCCAAGGATCCAACGTACTACGAGATTGTTTTTAGAAGATTATGAACCATCCAAAAACAATGATTTTGTACTTATTTAAAGTTAGTAAAATTATTCTAAATATAAAATTTAGTCTTCAAACATATTTTAATATGAAGATCATATTAAGTGGTTCGGATTGACGGTTAGAATTTTGAAAACAAAAATAATAATACGAGACATTTTAACCCTACTCTAATAATATGTTAGAGGCCCAGAGTAAGCATTTCATTTGTTTTCATTTTTCCATTACGGACCAAAATGAGAGCGCATATTTTTAATCCAATTGAAATGTAAGGAGCCCAAATTAGTTTAATTTTAGGCCCATACATTCGCAATGAAACAAAGCCCGAACCTAAAACCCTAGTTGTTCCGTGCCTAGTTTTTACAGCTGAGGGAAAGAGGGGAGCTTGAACCCTCACTTAGCAAGCCTAAGCCGTTGATGGAAACTGGAAGCAAAAAGATGGAATTGAAGAAGAGAAAACGAGACGACAAGGCTGGACAGAAACCTAAAGGAGCCAAGAAACACGTGCCTGGCAAGGTAGCACGTGCGCCTGAGAAGGCGCAGGAGAAGTGGGCGAAGAAGGAGAATCAGACGGCAACTAACGCCGATAAGAACGAACCAAAGAGCGCAAAGGAGCGTCGTTTAGCCTCTAAGGTTTGTGTTTGCGTGTCTGTTAGTGTGCGTTGTTTGTGTATTCTTAATCTAAGTGCTTGTTGCTACTTGCAAGCATTGCAATGTTTTAAGTTCAATTTTTGCGCCTAAGCTTGATACTTTCAAGGGGATTTTGCAAATAAATGATATTGGCAAAGACAACTTGGAACTTGCACGAGCACTAGCTGGATGGTAGAAAAGAAATGCTACCTAACAAAAATATTCCCAGCAAAATTTTAAAGTCCTCCACTGAGACTAATTGCAGCCAATGGAATTGGTTATGTAATCTACTTCTTTTCCATTATTCTCGGTGTTATTCTTACTTTTCTAAGACCAAATCTACTAAGTTTTTGAACGTAAAACAGTTAAACAATAGTATTTTGGTTCAAAGGCAATGGAGAGGGCGAGTTTATTTGGAAAGAAAAATTAATTGTAGAGACAACAAACACAACAATTGTCTACAATAATCCTTGTGCATTTAAAAATGTCTTTTGCCATCCAAAGAATGCTAAAAAACTGTAACAGTGATTATTGATTTTAGCTTGTTATGCTTCACCAGTGATTTGTTCTTTGTATGCAGGAAGTGGCTGAGCTGAGGAAAAAGAAGAGGAGGCCAAATTATGCTCTTGAAAAAGTAAGCTTTACTTTTCCTTACTAGTGATGATACCAGATGCATCATCTATTGATGCTTAGATCAGAAATTTTGTTAAACTTAGTCAGAACATCAATTTTGCAACCCCCATTTACTTTGAGAGCTCAAATAAGCACACACAAAAAAAATCTAAACCAATCTTTCCCTTACTTCAATTTTGTTTTATCTTTTTTCTTACTCCATTTAACAGGAACTTGCTTTATTGTGGGAAAAAATGAGATGTCATGGTGTGAGCAAAGAAGATAGATCCAAGTAAACATTTCAGTTTCTCTGTTGTCAATTGTTTAATCATACTTCTGCTTTGATTTCATTTTTTTGCTTATTTATTTATACAAAATGGTTTAGGTTTGTAACTGAAGCCCTTCGTAAAATGGGTGGCAAATTCATGGAAATTGCAGCGTCCCATGTCTCTGCACGTGTTCTTCAAGTATGTTTTCAAAATTTTTTTAGTAAGCTCTTATAAAGCCTGGCTGTTCATTTATGCTCTAGTTATACCATGTAAATCTTATACAGACATGCATCAAGTATTGTACGCAAGAAGAGAGGGACAAGGTTTTTGATGCACTTCGCCCTCATTTTCTGACTCTTGCTCGAAAAAAATATGCTGTTCATCTCGTAAAGAAGCTTCTAGATTCTGGTATTATTACATTAATTTCTTAAATTTGAAGGTGTGTGTATTATTTCATTTTTGTTGCATCTTGTGTTTATGTTTGATTTTTTTATGCTGTCCCCTAGCTAGCAAAAAGCAATTTGAATTGTTCGTCTCTTCCCTCCATGGCCATGTAGCATCCCTTCTTCGTCACAGTGTCGGAGCTGCAGGCATGTGAATGTTTTTAGTTTCAGAGTTTTTTTAATAATTGTCATTTTAGTAAACTTATTATATTTTATTATGATGCCTGTAGTTGTGGAGCATGTATACCACCTTGCGAATGGGTCCCATAAAAGAAGCTTGTTGGTTGAGATATACTCGACCGAGCTTCAGTTGTTCCAGGATTTAACAAAAACAAACTCAGGGAGGTAAATTCTATTATTTGTACTATCTTTATTGTTTCTCTTTTACACTATTTCATTGTGTTTATTTTGGCGACAATTTTTGTTTCAATAAGCACTTTGGTATGATATGTAAAGAGTGGTTTCTTGTTTTACAAATTATTTGTACCAGGTTATTGGATATAATTGCCAAGCTAGGGTTAAAAAAAAAATTAGTGCTAGAACACATGAACAAGGTGATACAAGCCCTCTTGGAAAAAGGAATCGTTGACTATTCAATTGTCCACACTGCCATATTAGAGTACTTCACAATTGCTGACAAGGTAATTTCAACTTTAGTATTTTTAAAAAATTGTTGACAAGAGAGTGATTTGTGAAAATAAGAACAGTAGTTATCACAATGCAAAAGTTACCCATAAGTTCTGGGATGATGGAAAAGGGGAAAAATGATCAAGAACTAAAGAACATATTGGCTCCGCCATATTTTTTACCAATTCTACAATTATAGCATGCCTTCTACAGAAAGAGTATAAATGATGGGTGTTTATTGAAACCTTTCAGGCCATCTTAAAAAATGAAAAATCTATTCATTATTTCTAATGTCATCAGCTAACTTATTCCTTGTAAACGTCTTTCTTAATTGTTTGCCAAGACTTCTGCAACGGATGTGATTCTCCAGTTAATATCACAAATTGAAGGATCAGGTAGTACTGAGGAAACTGAAGTTGCAGCTAATTTGTCAAAAAAAATAAAAAAGAAAAGAAAAAGGTCGGCTCAGCCGCTTCTTGTTAGAATGATGCATAATAGAGATGGGTTGAAGCTTGCTGTCCTCTGTGTAAAGCACGGAACTGCAAAGGTGTAGTATGATTGTTATACCTATGCTTTTTCTAACATATGTTTATTACAATTGTTAAACACTTTAATTATCGCATGTGCTCCTTCATAGTTGCAAATATCTGTTATGGTCATATAAAATGTTGGAAGTAATGTTACTCCCTTCTACCTTCCAAGTTTCAACACTACCTGATTCACCTTGTACTTGTATTGTACTTGTAGAGGCAAAGAGAGTCAGGTGTAGTTTTGAAAGTAAATTGGGAATACGTGTCTTGTTATGGTACGTGTGATATTTTCTTTGCTTATAGAAGTATGGTTCTACAGTGGTACTACATGTTCTGCGGAGTTATGCTTGGCAATTTCATGTTTCTGAAGGAATGCATGTGAAATTTCCCCTAAAATGTAACTTGGTGATTTATTTTTCTTTTATGCTAATTTTAGGATAGAAAAAAGATCATAAAGGGCATGAAGGGGCATGTTAGAAAGCTTGCTCTAGATCAATATGGGAGCCTCGTAAGTAACTGTCTTCTAGGAATTTTCTTTTAGATTTGGCAGTTTTATTTTCTTATTTTATATGGTAGTCTTGAAAAAGTTTCTTGGTCTGATTATGGTAACATGTTCGTTTATAGCATGTAATATACAGTTAGAAGTACAATCATAAAAAAAATCGACCTTATTTACTTTTTATGCTTTTTTTATGTTGTATTATTCCTAAACTTTGTGTTATTTTAATACGCAGCTCCTGATTTGTATCCTTTCTATTGTTGACGACACGAAGCTTGTGAACAAAGTAAGTTTTCTTTTCTGTTTTTATTATAACCTACTTATTTCACTTTGCATAATCAAACTGAAATTCTCTAATTATTGGTTTATGTCAAGTAGATTATAATTGAAGAGATAAGAAAGGAGCTAAATGAACTCGTGCTTGATAAGGTAAAACTAGTAGCCCTTGCATCTCTTTTTGGTGCTATTTGGTTATTTTATGACCCTAATTTATTATTTGATATCCCGGCGAGATCTTCAATTTACTTCGAATTAACCCAATTTGGTATAGTTAATTCTTGGTATCTGAATTGCCTCAATAGGATTTTGCTTGAGTTGACTACAACTTACTATTTCCCCTCAGTTCCCCTTGATTGGGGCAATCAACACCAGAAAAACTAAGAGTTAATATATTATACAAAAAGATCAAAAAGAGGTCAAACCAATAGAGCTATCAAGTGCAAATGTACAATTTTGTACACTCCATTCTTTTTTTCCTTTGCGTTTTGTGATTTATATAATAACACACAAGGGATGCAAATGGTTTAGTATTTTTAGATGGTGAGGCACCTGAGATAATTTTAACAAATCATGGGTTCAAACTCTCCATTGCCAATGTTATGGATGTGGCACTTCCAGTCTTGTGCATTGAAATAATATGATAATGAAAATAGCAAGGCTTTTTAAAAAAAAAAAAACAGAATGGGAGGCGGCCTTTGTTGCAACTGCTCCATCCCAACTGCTCACGGTACCTGAGCCCTGATGACCTGGCATGCCTTAATTATACAGTTCCTTCTCTCTCTTCCCAGGTGGGTAAATAATTGTTTTCATATATTTCTTTACAATATTATTTTGATATAGTTAATTATTGGGAGGCATGGAGTTAAATGTAGCAGCAGTCCTATGTTCAGAAGGAACCGAATGGCTGTTTTGCAAATTTACACTCATTCAACTACATTGCAAATAACAGACAATAATACTATTTGCAATCTGCAAAAGGCATTTTCTTGATTCTCTTTTTGTTTTTTGGTGTTTCTGACGCTCCATTCAATCCAAGATCAAATCAAACTTAGTCAAGCTGATTAAAATTCACTGAATCGTTCATATAAACTGAATTCGATACTTTGCATTAGTTTCTTTATACTCACTCCTTAAGAGTCTGTATTGTTTGATTTATGAGCAAAGGTAAGCGCCAAAAAGCTTGAGGCAAACTGGTCAGTTTGATTTCTTTTGCATTTTCTGTTATTTGCAAAAGAATTCCAATGCATATTTGTCATAGGATAAAGTTTTAAATGTATGTTTCATGTTGTAGTGATGTGCTCAATCTCTGTGTATGTTTTTTAAGGGAGAAGAATTGGCGGAAACGGATGTCACTAATAAGGTTCAAATGGCATCAGTTGAGGGAAAGAAAGATCCCTCTTTACGTAGACGCGAGCTGTTACTTGATAGCGCTCTAGCTGAGGTTCCACTCTTGTACTTTCTGTTGTTATTGATTCTTGAAAGTCCCAAGTAATTGGATGCCTGATTGAAGTACTTGTTATTCTGAATATTATTTTTCTTTTGATTAGAGCAGTGTTTTTTTTTTTTCTTTCTTTTTCCAAGTCTTGATGTATCATGATTTGCCATCTGTCACTATTAGGGTCTGATTGAAGCATGTATCGAGAATCTTGGTGTGCTTCTTCGATCCAACTTTGGCAGAGAAGTAATATATGAGGTGCTATTCTGATTTCTTTTTATTTATTCTTTATTTTTTTGGGAAAATATGTGGGTTGCTTCTCCCTGCTTGATTCTTTATATTAGATATGGCAAGTAACGGCAAATGTGAAGTGAAGCTTAAACATTTGTATATCTTTATTTTTTACGCATGGA
The DNA here is from genome assembly GCA_025461045.1 of Carex parvula. NCBI lineage: Eukaryota > Viridiplantae > Streptophyta > Magnoliopsida > Poales > Cyperaceae > Carex > Carex parvula. The sequence continues at coordinate 33,396 of JAJGRW010002403.1, forward strand.
AAAAAATATACACAGGTTGCACTTGGAGGGGCTGACAAAATCTTGCAACCCCTGTCCGATAAAATTGATGCATTGCATGAGGCCATAACATCTCTGGCAGCAGTACCCAAGGGCACTGATTCTAAGGAAGAGCATGTCTTTGAAAACTTCCATTCTAGCAGAACTATTCGAAAGCTGGTACTCGACTCACATGCCTTTGCCTCTGCACTGTGGAAAGGCTCGCTAGAAGGAAAAACTGACGTGTGGGCCCAGGGACACAGGTAATTATTGTTGATTTTCAATAGTTTATTATACTCGTTGGCTGATGTGGGATGTTGTGTTGCCCTGAAATGGGCAAATGGTGCCCACGGCGTACTGCACATGCAAAAGATATCATTACATATCTAGTTCACATGTGTAATGATGTGCAGATTATGTGGGATAGCAGGTACTTGTGGAAGATATCAGTCCATATCTAGTTCAATTATGAATTTTTATAGCATAGCATGTATAGATTACATGTTTAGAGGACAGGTATATGTATTGATTTGACTAAATATCGAGTGCATATTAACAACACTCAAATTTTCAAGTATTTTCAGGTTTTCTCTTGGTTTGTTTGGTGTTCAATTGTATATATTTAAGGAGTCTGGGTTCTATTGGTTATGGAACATTATGTTATATATTTACTGAATCTTGTTTTTGAATATCTGCAGTTCAAAGGTCATTCTGGCATTCCTTGAATCGTCAGATTCAAAAACAAAAGATCTTGCAAAATCAGAGCTACAACATTTGATTGATAGTGGTGTTCTCAAAGCCCCTGGAAATAAATGAGAGTTTTGATAGAGGTCTCACAGGGAAAACAAAAGAGAGAATTTTGACGATGTTATTAAATTTTGTTCTATTTGTATACTAGCTTTCTATTAAATATTTTTTATCCAGTCATCCTGGAGAATAACATTTTTGTTCGACACTATTGGTGATTTATTATTGTTGGAGGTTTCGATAAGAGTCAGAAAGATCAAGGTTGGCCCATATATAACTTGATTGGGATTTGAAAATAGAGTAGAACTAGGGTGTTGGCCCAAGCTCTTTAGTGAGCGCAACTCCAAATTAGATTTGATTTCGAATTGTTGAAATCGATCTACTGATGTGTTTACATGTCAAAAATCGATAACAAATGAGAATATTAAAAAATTAAGGGAAAATTTCTAGTGTACCCATACAAAATTTCAAAATAGCCAATTTCCCCATCAAAACACCATAATATCTAATATCCCCATAAAAACTTGTAATCTTTTCTTTTAACCTCATTCATTTATTCAATCTATTATTTAATTAATTTAAAACTAAATTGGACAAATATACCCTTCTCCCTTCTCTCTCTCTTTCTCCTTCACAGTAGCAATTAGGAGGGTTCTATAATTTTAATTTTGATTACCATTTTCCCGTGGTGCTCTATTTTAGAACAAATTTGTTCCAACTAATATGTTAGTGTCGATCTAAAATTGATTGTACGGTAGGTAAACATATCAGTATTTTTAGAAGGTTAAATTAGCAAATTTACAAATTTCTCAGTTTTCTGCAGAATCGTTCAAAGAGATTCTCCTAAGCAGTAAACTCAAGAATTAGAGTAATGGTTATCAGCATAACACAAATTGCACTTGTTTTTAGTAGCACAAGACTGATTGTACTGACACAATATCTGGGCCATGCCGGTAATGTCCATGATTTTCTTTCTTTGCTATGCTTCAGACTCATTCTTCAAAAACATTGTACAATTTGCGAATAATCATTCTTTATAACATTTATTACGAAGTGAGTCATAGAACTCATGTTTAGTTTTGCACCACTAACAAGGTACGTAGCTACTGAGAGTTGTATCTTCTTACAAATTGCCCCAATTCTAATAATTGCTTGTCATAACAAAAGCTTTTATTTGCAATGGGCTCCCAATTTTCAATAGATATTTGTAAATAGCACCAATAGTCTGATCAATGTATTTTCTTAAAATTTTGGTTTCTTGGAGGAGGAGGGTATATTTGTCCATTTGTGTTTTAAATTAATTATATAATAGATTGAATAAATAAAAGGACATAAAAGAAAGGATTATAAGTTTTTATGGGATATTGGATATTATGGTGTTTTGATGGGAAAATTAGCTATTTTGAAATTTTGTATGGGTACACTAGAAATTTTTCAATCGTTTGGTTTTATACTAAATTAATTCAAAAATTTAGAAATTTGACATATAAACACATTACTCATGAGATAGATTGGTTTCAATGATTTGGATTCTTCATTTGATATCATTTCTAGTAAGTTTTTTTAGTTAAGCTTACCAATTCTTTTGTGGGCTTAAGGACGTCCTAGTTTTACTCTTAATCAAATCAATTCCAATAAGCTTTTTAGTTAAGCTTACCAATTCTTTTGTGGGCTTAAGGACGCCCTAGTTCTACTCTTAAAAATATGTGAAAGAAGGATTTGCAAGAAGTGAAAAAAAGATGTTGCCATCCAGCTATCGAGTTACTATAACATTACATTGGCAAGGAGAATCAGATGGGATCTACTAAAAAATGAAGTAATGATTTATAAACAAAGTAGCTTAAGAATTGGAAAATTAATATTTGAACTAAATCAATCAGTGCTCTCTGTGGTGCTTGGTATGTTAACCTCACATCCTACATTATAAACTGATGATTCACGGTTGCTGCCTCTTCTCTTAAATCCTGCAACTCCATTTGAAGGGAAGTGGTTTGCATTTTCACCACTTACGGGCATGCGGAAGTATGGGTATTCCGGATAGAAAACCTGGTTATCCGGGTCAAACACCGGGTACCCATTAAGTGACTGATTGGTAGCTCTTAAACAATTCTCTATTACTCTACATTCCTTGCTGAACCTCTTTTGAAGCTCTTTGAATGCATGAATGAATCTCTTTGATGACTTGTACGTTGTACTAGTATTGGTATAGGTGTTTTCTTCTTTGCCATTTCCATTCTGGCTTGAATTGAACTTTTCATAGCATTCGATGCAGAACTTCTCGCGTTTAAACGAGTCGAAGATTCTTCTCTTTGCTTCATCAGAGAGGCACGAGTATGCCTAACAAATATCTCTTGATTAGAGATTGTAAAAGGATTTCAAAACTCTTTTGTTATTTTTCTATTTTGGGTCTCATGTAAGCATGACAAGGCTAAATTAGACATTCAATTTACAAATTGTGGTGAATAAAAAAATAAATTACAGGAGTGTTAAATTAAGAAATTAACAATTCAATATTTTTCTAAGTACAACAATGATAAAAATATTTTTAAAGTACTATCTTGGAAGAAGCATTTTTCTTTTTCTTTATATCTTTTTACTCTTTTCATTTTCTTTTTCTTTTCAAAGTACTTTGAAAAGAACAGTCATCATTTACCTCCAAGACTAGCTTGAACGCAGCATCTGCTTTATGATGCTTGTTTTTGTCCGGGTGAAGTTGTAGTCTTCAAATAGATAAATAATATAAATCAGTCTAATCTGAAACAGATCAAATACCCAAAGATGCAAATCTTTTGTGTCAACATATTAATTTATGTGTATATTACCGAGTTGACGATACCGCTTCCGAATTACCTCAGTCCCCCGCTTCTTGAGCGACCTATAAAGATCAATACAATGAAGAAAATAAGACAAATTCCAAAACCAACCAAACTATTATACAATTATATATTTACCGAAATGCAAGATTTTAAACCAGTTCATGCAAGATTAACTACAAGCTATCAGCAAATTTAAAAAAAAAAATGGAAGAAAGGTAAAAGAAAAAGGAAAAAAAAAAAAACTCACTCCAAGAATTAGGTACCAGTCAAGAAACGTGCTGTCTTCCATCTGTATGGTGGCGGTGCGGCATGAAGTAAAAATCTCCGAGATCTTGCAAATAACCCCCGCAAGATTTTCTTTTGATCCAGTTCCCTCGCCATTTTAGTAATGCGTGCTTACTTGACCTCTCATTTTCTTCTCTTTGACGAATGAGGACAGAGGAGAGAGAGGAGAGAGGGAGGCAAAGAGGTGGGGCGGGTTGAGAGGATGGGACGCAGGTGTGGTTAATTTATTGAAGGTTTGTAAAAATATAGGGGTTATATTGTAAAAAAACGGAAGTTTGAGTTGAGATATCATCCCAAGATAAAAATCATAAAATGGGATTGGTGAGTTTCTTTGGTTCTATTTTGTAGTTGGAGAATGGAGAAAGAGCTCGGTCTTGGTTTGCTCTGGAGCTTTTGAAAGGTTTTTGGAGAGCGCGGTCTCAGTTTTTGAGGCATTAATTACTCTAAGCGTAAATAATGCGGAGGTTTTTGGCACAAAAACTGGCTTAAGTATTACAATATAATGTTTTTTTTTCTGATGTATCTTAGTGTACAATTTATATAAATGATGTTATATATCCTCAAATTTAAGATAGTTGATGAATTTAACTCTAAAATTATTAAATCGGCATTGAACAATGAGGAGGGTTCAAATGCCTCCATTTTTCATGCCTCCACCATGCCTCCATTTTAAAAATTTTAATAACTCAAATTTAAAACTTAAAAGTCAAAATAAAACCGTTGAATATGATCTACATCATTTTATCTATGTGCTCATAAAAAAATTATCACATTTTGATTTGTTTTTATTGAATCAATAAGTTGAAAAATCAACGTCTAGAAATTATCCACATTAGTGTGTTTTTTTACAAGCTCTTGATGACAACGAAAACAAAATTGAAATGTCATAATTTTTTCACTGCATAGA
>JAJGRW010002404.1:0-36224 GCA_025461045.1 Carex parvula
GATGGGTTATTGTACTTCGCGAAGTAAACCCCTCCGTTTACTTCACGCCATTTTGGATTTTGAAAATCCAAACAACCGATCCGAACCGTTCAACATATTAAATATTGAAATGTGCTTGGAGACCAATTTTTATTTTTGGAATTTTTTTACTATTATTAAGCCACTTTGAAAGTTTCTGATCCGGTGGTCCAGAAATTTTACTGTCTTTTACTGTTCACCATTGGATCAGCGATTTTCAAAGTGGCATAAATAGTAAAAAAATTCCAAAAAATGTAAAATTTGGTCTCCAAGCACATTTAATATTAGAACATGTTGACGGTTCGGATCGGTTGTGGATTTTCAAAATGAAAATATGAGCGTGAAGTAAACGGGGGATTAATTCGCGAAGTACAAAGCCCATCTATATATATATAATATATATATATATATATATATATCCCAAACACTAAAACAAATTCCTGCTAAAAATATCCGGCCCTTGATATGTTAGGCCTCGAAAAATGTATATAGGCTGAAAGATGGTCTGAGTGTTTTTTGTGGCATTTTGAGTTGAAGCCATTAAGAAAGATTAGTGTCAATTCAAACACAGAGAAAAGGAACTCGGCTACAAACGGTCCAAATTAGTTACCAGGTAAGGCTGTTAGATATGGCCATGATAGAAAAATCAAACATTGCATTTGTTTAACATTTAACGTAGGTCTACTTTAAATTAAACACCGCATTTTATACCAGTAGATCAAAATATTACGTTTCAATTATCATTTGGATACAGCGAATCCAATACACCATATGTGGATTGTAGCATGGGGTTGCAAGTAAAGCAGCTAGCAAAACAATTATGAAGCTAATGATATATTATTAGTGCTTAGGTCAAATATAATCAGCATGCTTCATTTCTTGCAAAGGATGCCTGACATCTGAGGATGATCTGATCACCTCCAGCAGCGGTGTCAGTAATCATGACTTCAATCAACAGGCCACCACCATATATTTGGATGAATAGAGCTGTGGCAGGAGGAGCAGATGGCGGCTGTGGATTTGGATTTGGATTTGGATTTGGATAAATAAAGCTGTGGAAGAGGAGCATGGCGGCTGTGGACGAGGTTCGGTACTTCGGTATCTTATTGTTAGTGAACGTTTATATAATTAGAAATTACAAACATGCACATAATGATCACTTGATCAGTCCTAGCCACCATAATGATCTAAGAACTCATATACTGTACATATGTAGTAATGTAGAGACATAATTTATGCTCCTACCGAATTAATACATCTATCAACCATCCAAAACAATTGTCTCACTAGGTCATCAAAACAGTGTTCATAGATCTCTTCTGACAGGAACAAACACTAGCCCTGCATAATGATAGATAGCAGTGTAATGTCTGTCCACATGTGAAATAGCATTATTTGTAATTACTAGAATCTATTTTAAAACCGTGGATAAAAAAATGACTATTGTTGTGGTTAAACTTACGGCAATAGTTACTTCTGACGAAATTATTACCGTGAATACTCATGTTCTTAACAATTATATTCATGGTGATAAAAAAAGGGATTTCAGTAGTTCAATTCATGTGGAATACAAGTGGCAGGAAAAACAAAGAGAAGGGGTAACAGTTGCAGAGGTAATGGTGAAGTTATTTTAGAAAGTAAAGAGCAGGAGAGGGAATCAGATGCAAGATAATGGGATTTTATGGTTTTAAATTATTGAAGATAATTTAAATTTGAGTTTGAATTCTAATTGTTGGTATAAATTGACACCAATGTTAAAGTAATTTTGTGAATTTACAAATTTATCTGAATTAACTCAATTATAATCAAGGACAAATATATGGAGAAAGAGAGAGAGAAGGGGAGGGAAAGGAATACAATTCATATCAATGAGAAATTTTTGAGTTTAGATTGAGACCATCTAATCTGCTTTGACACAAATATTAAAAGACCTTGTACATTCTATGTTCCTGCAACCAGAGGCGGATTGACATATACATCAAATGGGGGCCAATTGACCCCATTCAATTTCAGAAACTAATTAGTATATATAGTTTTATTGTATAGTTTATAGGTAAATATTATGAGAACCTTAAAAATGATCCCCATAAATTTGTGAAAATTTTATACAGTCGACCCTTATTCATTTTCAAAAGAAAAGTGGACTATTGTACAATGTGTACAACTTGGCGGATCAAATGAATTCCGTGACCGTTACTTGTCTGAATCACGTACTGGAGAAGGGACCAACATCATCTCTATTGGAGGCGACTCACGAGGTACGTACTGGAGACAAGAAAGACGCGAAGAGACCTTGACCTGTTAAGCCAGCTCAGCCGTCTACGCTGATCTGTTGCTGACTTGGACAACAGATGGCGTGCCGTGATTAATTACTCAATCAATTACTGTATTTGTTGAGTCTGTAGAATCGTCTATATTTAAATATAGGACGTATGTGTGGAGTCATATAGACTATGATTGTGTAATTTTGGTGTTCACCTAAATTTGGCTTTATCGCCATTTTTGTATCCGTGAGCTTGAGTAATAGAAATTGGATTGGATTGTTTGTTCTTTTGTTCAATTCACAGGTTCTTGTGCCAGTGCTTCGCTGCGTCAGGGAGTAGCAGATCCTATAGAGCATGCGTACTCAAGGGAATGTGGGGGGGTGTGGGGAGCACAAACATTTCTCGCCTATCAATGAATTCAAGATTCCCGCTACAGTAAATCTGTACCAGTCTACCAGAATAGCAGAGGATAAAAAAAATACGAATACTAAAAAGTGGAAGATCTTTTTTTTTTTAAAAAAAAGTGGAAGATTTAGTAAAAAGATCTGAAAATCAGTGGAGCACCTGTCAGAAAAAAAGAAACGTCATGTTGACAATGCATTTCATTTCAAGCTCTGGGGCATTCTTTTGTACGGAAATGCTCTTTCTTTGGTTCAAACTTGAAAGGAATCGATCCAATTAGATACGAAGATATTATGTAGACACTATAAAGAGATTTGTTCCTTTGAAAGGACTATGCCAATTCTGGAAACTAGCATCGGTTGATTTTATAAGGTGTAGAATCTGATCCGACAACGCATTTAATTTTAGATCTAGTCACTGTTGGTACATTGAGATCACATTAAATTCGATAAAAATAGATAAATATCTTTCCGAAGTACCTGAATTAAGTAATTGAAACAAGGTTTCTATCGTTTGCAGAGAACTCCCTGAAATCCATTGTACTAGCACGACTAGAAATTAATAATGAGTACCAAATAGACTTCGTATTGTAATAAAATAAAGGGAAAAGATTTATTGCCCCCATTGTTCCCTCGTGGTTCCTATATACGCGCCAACTATCTTATTTGCGCCGCAATTAGCACTAATCAAACATAATTAACTAATTACTCGGATCCGCCGCAATTAATCCGTTTATTACTTTTCATATTTTGAATTAGAAACTTTCCTTTCTCCGCGCTCTTCTTAAAAGGTGATTATGTTGTGATTTTGAGGCGATCTCGATTCTCCAACACCGGCTCTCATGTCTCTCGCTCCGTCAGTCTCTCTCAGGCGATCTTGCAACACCCTCAGGCGATCTTGCAACACCCTCAGGCGATCTTGCAACACCCTCAGGCGTTGTCGCTCAGGTGATCTCACATCACGCTTCGTCGTTCTCGCTCAGGCCATCTCGCATCACGCTCAGGCGTTCTCGCTCAGGCCATCTCTTTTCTCAACTGTACTGTGAGATTATTCACTGATACGATTTTGATTTCTTATATGTTATCATCGATCATCTCATAACTATCAGGTTAATTATTGCTTTTGTAAATAATTACAAAATTGAAATATGTTACTTCCGATTGAATATGATAGATCCGATCGTTTTGTAGTTTATAGATCTATTATCAATACTGGAACTGAATGTTATAAGTAGTTTTTTCATTTTTATGTTTATTTTTGTTTGAGTTTGATCGTTTTTACGATATGAAATGATGATTTGTATTTTTTTGTTAGATCTTGTATTCACACTTCATTTTCTATTATGAATACTTGATATGAATGTTATAAGAAATGTGTTTGGTGCTATATAAACTTTGTAGGTGTGAATACTTTTGTTTAGTAAAAATGAATACTTTGGTTATGAAGTTTGTCGTGATTAATTTTGTAGTAGATTTTTTCAATGTCATGATAATAATTTGTAATTTACTTTAGTATATATCTGAGAACACACAAATTCTAACTTTCATGTATAGGTATGAATACTTCCACGTGTACATGCTAATAACCACTTGTATTCCAAACGGAATTATTTTTTAAAATATTAGTTTATCTTTAAATTGTTGCATACAAACTATAACTTTCATGTATAGGTATGAATACTTCCACGAGTGCATGTTAACAACATCTAATTTTCAAAAACAGATTAATTTGTTAAATATTAGTTTTCTTTTAATTATTGCATACAAACTATTTCTTGAACGTATAGGAATGAATACTTATACGAGAAAATGCAAATACTTATAAGAGCACATGCAATTCTTATAGGAGCACATGCAAATACTTATTACTTCATAAAATAGTTTAAATTGATAAATAATAGTTTTACTTTACATTATTACTTAGATGTATAGGTATGAATACTTCAATGAGCACAGGTTAATACCATGAACTTTACTAAAATGGATTGAATTTGTATGAATATCTTGTTTAGAAATGTTTAAAAGTTTACAACATAGCTATGGATATGTTAGTTGTAAGGGTGAATACTTCCTTTAATAACAATGAATACCTTAGAACCGGTAGGTAGTGGTCCCCCAGCTAGTTTTGATGTGATCCCTTGGTCGTTGTCCCTTTTGTTATTTCTAAGGCACCGCTAATACTTAAAAATTGAAAAAATTGCAATTAAAATAAAATATATGAGTTTAGAGAAATTGACACGCGGGATAATAACGGAGTTCGGCTTAAAATGCCTACGTCTCCAGGGCGTCGCAATCGCTTCTCGGTGCGCCTTTCTATTACCCAAAAAGAAATGTTACAACTTGTGAACTGGTGAGCTCTTACAACTAACGGGAAGTCAAACGGCCAACTTGAATAGAGAACGAAGTCTCTAAGTTCGAAATCTCAAGAGAAACACTCAAAAGCTCACTCTAACCTAATCTAACTCAAGATTAGTGAAGTGAATTTGAGGTTAGGGATATTGAAGTTTTAAGCTCTCACAACAATGGAGGAACTCAAGCTCACAGAAAATCGCTTTTTAAAAGTTAGGGGCGGCTAAAAGTTCTTTTGAAACAAACTCTTAAGCTCTATTTATAGTGGCAGTTCTAGAAAGAGCTTTTTGCACTAAAACGTTACAACATTTGTCAAAACGTTGAAAGCGTTTAGTACAAAATTTGAATTTAGGGTTTCTTTTTCTGTGAGCTCAGCTCAAACGTTACCAACGATTTCCTCTGGAAATCAATCGATCAAAACAGCCATTTTAATGTTTTGAATTTATTTAAAAACGTTCCAACATTTTTACAAACGTCACCAACGTTTGTAGTTCCTTCAGCCTATGATCAATTGATTTTTTAGTCCTTTTTCACACAGATAAATCGTTATAACGTTTAGCAAACGTTACCAACGTTTGTCCCTGTGAAAACAACATTAAAAATACTTCACCAAGTTTATAATTTTACAATTTAAATTCTTGATAAATGTCTTGATGATTTCTTCGGTTCAAACAATCTATATTGCAATTCTAATTATCTTGAATCTGCATAATTTCTAAAATAGAGAAAATCGTAAAATTCAATAATTGTATGTTTTGCAAATTAGTCAAATAGACGAAAAAGAGAATTGCTTGAAACAACACCTTTCAAGCGACGTTTGCTGTCCCCCAGGTAGGTAGTGGTCCCCTGGTAGTTATTGCGCAATAAACTTGTGTGCGTTATCATAAATACTTTATTACTTTCATATAAACACTTTAGCATGTAACTATGAATACTTAGTGTTTAGAAACGAATATGAGAAAATGGTTTGTTTTTCTTTTCCATTTCTATTGCGGTCCCCACCAGTTAGTTATCGATTCCCCCCAGCAGTTGAATGTGATTTCTTCCAGTTAATTAGCGGCCCCCTAATTAATTAGCAGTCCCGGTACCCCCAATTAATTAGCGGTCTGGTCCCCCCACGTAATAACTGATATTTTACGCATTTTTTTGTCTTTTTGCACTGGAAGTTGTGGTCTCCACAAGTAGTTAGTGACCAGGGGATGAATGGGGGAAATTAACTGGGGAATAGTTAGGCGCTCCCTAAAATAAAATGAGTACAATGTAGAAATCCATTATACCGGTAGATATATTGATACCACACACATTTATATTAACACAACATCTTTAAAAAAATTTAATGTATGGACAATTTTAACTCTCTTCAAATGTCTTTCTAACTATCATAATTTTTCATAATGTAATTAATATAGTGATCATTTATTTTTATTTTTGTTTCCATAATGGCGACTAAATGTTTCATGCAATATTCATAATTGTACCATGTAATTATTTCATTCCAACCGCTGTACAATCTTCTTTACTATTTTAATAATAAGTTGAATGTCAAAATTATTCATGATTATTCGCAATTAATATGTTTTTATATAAGTAATCGTGTCATTTTTTTAATGATTTTGCACAAAAAAAAGATAAAATGTTAATTGAAAAAACAATTTTATTATAGTAGATTGTTAATAAAATTTGTGAAGTTTGGATAAATCGATATATACAATATTGGTAGAGTTTAATAATATAATAAAATCCCTCACTGTTGTAATTCCCTAAATAAATCTTAAAGATTTGATGACAATAAATTATGAATATTTTTTTGTGAATCTAACATTTTAGGAAAGGAATCATATAATATTATACGAGAGATAGATTTTAAACAAAATAATGATGTCCCTAACGACATTTAGAGGGCAGTGAATATGGTGACTTAAAGAACTTTAGACGTTTTTCATGATGGTAAGTAAAACAAACAAACAACCACAATCAATCAACAATGTAAAGTAAATAGATAGAGTAAGAGAGATTGACACGCGGGATGTTAACAGAGTTCGGTTTAAAATGCCGATGTCTCCGGGGCAACGCAACCTCGTCGGCGTGCTTTTCTTATTACCCAATGAAGAAGAGGATACAACTTGTGACATGTGAGGTCAAACAAAGGTGGGAAGTCACGGCCTAACTCATGTACAAGGTTGAGCCAAGAAGCTCAAGTTGGAGACCCCTACACGGAGGATCATCACACAACTATGTTTATATGTGAGCGGAAACGCTCGAGACAGTGAGCCCTTGGTGTCCTACAAGCGGGAAGTAACTCGGCTATAGAAAGGGAGCACTAAGTCGATCTCCACACTATCGAACAACGAACAAACACTCTAACTTAAGAAGTAGATTAGTCAAGTGAATTTGAGATTATCAAAGGAGTATTGAAGTTTTAGCTCTCTCAAAGAAGAAAGCTCTCAAGAACACATAATAAGTGATTTTTGAAATTTAGAGGTGGCTAGCTTAAATCTGAAGTTAGAGTATTAACTTTATTTCTAAAGGGAGCTCCAGATCTAGGTATTTTAATTGATCTGTTGAGTACGGTAAACTTCTGTTTGAACAAATAGTTCAAATGTGACTGCAGCTAAAGGTTTTTGCCTTTTTGAACTTTATACTAACCGTTCAGTACGTTTATGTCCGTACCGAACAAATAGTATATTTTATCCCAATTTTGTGTAAACTTGAGTAGCGTACAGTACATACAATTGTTGGATTCTGCAATAATCTAATTGTCTGTTTGACTAGATTTGCAAAACATATATTTGTTGAATTTTATATTTTCTTGTCTTGAGATAATATGCAGGTTCATGACGATATAAATTGCTATATACATCAAAAATGAAATATCAATTGCTATACTTATCAAGGTTCAGTCATGAAGAATCAAGCACTAGACTGAGAAGCATCAACTCAAGATTATGATTAATTAAAAATCTGTAAAATTGGTAAAGTAAACTTCAGATTAAGGTAATTTGCACAAACTGTTACAACGGTTAATATAACGTTACAACGGAATAATTCATATGCCGAAATCTACAGTATAATTGATTTATTTCGTTACAACGCTCAAAGAAAAGTTGCAACAGAATAAATCAATTTCGGACCCTAAAACTTCCAAAGAGCTCCGTTGTAGCAACCGTTGTAACGCTTATAAGCGTGAGGGTTTCCTAACACAGCCAAACCCGTTAATTGGGGTTAACATTTGCAACGCTTAATCTTCCGTTGCAACGGTTGATGTCAGTTACCTTATTTTGTTTCTCTCTCTATAAATAGAAGTAAAATCTAGGTTTGGATGAACAATCTAGCCGCCTCCAATTGTAATTTTTCAAATTATTTTTAGATCTAAAAATCGTATTGTTGCTTGTGCACAAAACTTCAATATCTATACAACAATCTCAAACATACTCCACTAAACTCAATCTTGTATAAGAATTAGAGTGATTTGTGTGAGATCTATTTTTTGTTTCAAACACTTGAGCCTTTAGTGCTCATGAGCCAATTCCGTGCTCGGGCCATGGACTTCCCGGAGTTTGTAAGGGCTCACCAGTTCCATCTTGTAATCCTTTCTTATTGGGTAAAGAAAGGTGTGCCATCAAGTAGGTTGTGGAGCCCCGGAGACGTAGGCGTTAGTGCCGAACTCCGTAAACAACTCTTGTATCAAGTGTCTCTTAACTCTTCTATTTACTTTACGTACACTTGCTTAGTTTAAAGTTTATTCTTGTTTTCGCCAAGAATAATTCACACACACATTAGTTAAAATCATTAGTGGTGAATATTAATTTACCTAAGTATTAAAATTTAAAAGGTCCCATATTCACCCCCCTCGAGGTGCCGTTAGGGACCAACAAGTGGTATCAGAGCAGTATTACTCAAATTAAGTCACACTTAATTAGAGTTATATCGATCCAAAATGGCACCAACTAGATATGTTAGAGAACCCCTAATATTGAACAATAAAACCAAGAGATTTAGTTATTGGAAAAGATTGATGATCAATTACCTAAACGTAATTGAGGTTTGGAGTATTATTGAAAAAGGTTACACCCTGGTGTATAATAAAACTACCAATAAATTGACCACCGCCTCAAAATTAGAAAAGAGGGATAATAACTACGTTGTTAATGCAATATTAAGCACGGTTAGTGAGTCGGTAGCCTTGATATTTGAAAACCTTGTAAGTGCCAAAGGTATGTGAAATACTCTCATAAATAAATTTGAAGGTAATGCCCAAATCAAAAGGACAAAACTCACCGGATTAGAAATCAAATTCGAAACTTTTAAATTAGAAAATGGTGAATCAATTGAGGAAATGTATTATAGACTTTTATAAATTCAAAATGATTTTATCGAACTTGGAGAACCACTCTCTAACAATAAAATTGTAAGAAAGGTTTTGCATGTGATGTTTAGGGAACCTACTTGGAAAGGATTTGTAAGCTCTTTAGAAGTTCTTTCGGGAACACAAACCTTCACACTCGACGAGTTATTTACCCAACTTCAAAATTTCAAAGAAAAACTTAGGCAAGCCCATGAACTTGAACCCAAAACCAAAGGCATAGCCTTCATGGCACAAAATCAAAAATATTCTAACCAAAGATTATATAACTCCTCAAACTCCTGTCTCTCAAATGACCTCTTCCTAAAGAAAGTAGACCATGAATCCTCTAAAGATACCCTACTTCAAGGAAATGGTAGAGTTCGGGCGAAAACACAACAAGGAGCGTGAAAAAGATAGAAAGATGGTAGTATGCTTCACATGCAATAAAGAATGACACACTATCCAAACATGTCTCATACTCTTTCCTAAGAACAAGGGGGAAAGGAGACAACATGACTACTGGTCTAGACCAAGAAATGATAAATACAAAGGTAAGAAAAATGTGAAATCTCTCAATGCAGGATTTGTTGAGTGCAAGTTCTGATGAAATTGGTGATAAAAGATTCGACTCGGAGTCGGACAATGAGCAAAAGATCAACCTAGCCTTGATGGCTAATGTCGATGATGACTCGGAGATAGATATGAATGCGAACATCACCGACAAACTTGCCATTGAATTCCTTAGAGAGGTGGCAAAATCAAAAACTAAAATGAAGGATTCAAGCGAGGGATCATCTAGCACCACTAATAAGGTATAATGAAATTTTAATCTAAATGGGTATGAATCCGAAAATGAATCAACTAGTAACTCTTTAGGAACCAAAGAGACTCGAACCGATTTATCCGACAATTATATATTCACAAATGAGCCAAGCATTTCTTTTAAAGAGAGTCAAATTCGTAAAAATAAAACTAGGTTGAGGAATCTCCTTGATGAATCCAATGAGTCTTTACTTAGGAAAGAGGGAATTATACAAAATTTGAGGTCTAAGATTGTTAAACTTGAGTCAATGACACTTGAGTCACACAATTGTAAATTACACTTAGACGAATTAGAATCCGTTAGAATAAAGGCAAACCAATTACAAGATGAGAATAGAAGCTTAAAAGCAACTAATGTTATAAATAAAATGTTAGAAAGTAAGATTAAACGTTATGAATCTAAAGTTAGAGAGTTGAAAATGACTAGTAAAGTTAACAATTGTCAATCACACTTAGGTGAAATAGGAATTTTAAAAGTTAGAATACAAACTTTAGAGACTGAAAATAAGGCTTTAAAATCATATAACGAGTTTAAGAATGTAGTTAATCTTGAACAAGATAAGGTATGTAATTTGATTAGAAATTGCAAAGATACCGAAAGTGCAAAAGAAAGAGGAAAACATACACAAAACTTAAATTTTAATAATAATCAAAGGTCACATAACTATGCATTTACATATAGATATAATAATAAAAGTTATAAGGGTAATAGTGCACACAACAATTCAAGAAGCACATTTAGTTCACAAGGATCAAACAAAATTTATTCTAAATGACCGAATGAATGGTTTCATGATTTAAGAGATAAAAATATTTCACAAAATATAATTCAAACTAATAGTTCAACTAGAAGTGTTTTCCAACATCACAATAAATTTGAATCCTACCAAAATAAAAATGTTTCACCTAAAATAGTAAATTGGCGTCCAAATGAACCTTGGAAACAAATTCAAGAGTTGAAAGGTCACTTCCAAAATCATTTCAAGCAAGGTCCAAATTTGAACACACCTCATTCCTCAATATCTCGAAAACCCTCATTAATATTTTGTAATTATTGTTGTAAGATTGGACATACTTCATTGGAGTGTAGATTTAGGAAGGAAAATAACATGTCGAATGTTGTTTGGGTTCCTAAATCTAGGTTAGAGTAAAGCTCTAGCTAGTATCCCTCCAAATTAGTCAAATTCAAAAATATTAAGGAAGAGATAAGATAAAGGTATATATTAGTTATTATCCATTCTTTTAACTATTATATACTCTTGTAAGTGTGTTTGATCATTACTCACAAAGAAATTGCTTGGATCATTGACAATGAATCTTTACATCACATGATAATTTTTTTGTAAAATAAATCACAAAATTTCAAAAGAAACAGTGATCTTAGGTTTAGGTTGGGCATGCTTGAATTGATGTGATTTGAAACTAAAATTGGCATGGATCTAAATGGATGTGATTTAAATTTAATTAGCAAATATATTGTTAAATGACCATTAAAATTATAATTGCTAAATTTAAAAGATTAAAATTTACAAGGATTCAAAATTAAATTGATTGAATTAAATTGATAAATTTACCTCAAATTTAGTGAATTTGCAAAATCAAGAAATGACAATATTAACTGTTGAATTAATTTTTAAATCGTCATAATAGAGACATAATTGATGTTGTTAATAATTGGCTCTATTGAGATGTGGTAATCCTAATTGCAAAATCTATTCTCATGAGAACAATCTTATTTTTGATCAAATAACCCTTTTTAATTATCAAAATGACCAGTTTAATTGACTACATGATCAATCTTAAACATATGATGCACAATATTAAATTTCTATATTCTTGAGTAGTGCATATATGTATGTTTCAATGGCAATATTTTTATTATTATTTATGTCTTAATTTATAATTTTATAAAATTAAAGGGAGTGCATGAATTAAGGGGGAGCCCTCTCATATTTTTTTGAATTAATAGTGATTATTCCTCCCTTTGACAATTTCCAAAAAGGGGGGAGATATTACAAGTTCGTTAAAATTGTTATTCGCTAAACATACAGAAAATTAAATATTCAAATTTGTGAGAATATCTAATTTATCACTTGAGATATATGTTTTCCAAATCGTCAAAAGAGGGAGATTGTTAGATTATGCAATAATATACTTGTCTGTTTGACTAGATTTGCAAAACATATATTTGTTGAATTTTACAGTTTCTTGTCTTGAGATAATATGCAGGTTCATGACGATATAAATTGCTATATACATCAAGGATGAATCATCAATTGCTATACTAATCAATGATGAGTCATGAAGAATCAAGCACTAGACTAAAAAGCATCAACTCAAGATTATGATTAATTAGAAATCTGTAAAATTGGTAAAGTAAGCTTGAGATTGAGGTAATTTGCACAAACCATTACAACGGTTAACATAACGTTACAACGGAATAATTCATATGCCAAAATCCACAATATAATCGATTTATTTCGTTACAATGCTCAAAGAAACGTTTTAATAGAACAAATCAATTTCGGACCCCAAAACTTCCAGAGAGCTCCGTTGTAGCAAATGTTGTAACGCTTATCAGCGTTAGAATTTTCCCAGCGCAGCCAAACCCGTTAACTGGGGTTAATAGTTGCAATGCTTAAATCTTCCGTTGAAACAGTTGATGCCAGTTACATTATTTTGTTTCTCTCTCTATAAATAGAAGCAAAATCTAGATTTGGATGAACAATCTAGCCGCCCCCAATTGCATTTTTCAAATTCTTTTTAGATCTAAAACTCGCCATTGTTGCTTGTACACAAAACTTCAATATCTATACAACAATCTCAAGCATACTCCCTAAACTCAATCTTGTATAAGAATTAGAGTGATTTGTGTGAGATCTATTTTTTGTTTCAAACACTTGAGCCTTTAGTGCTCGTGAGCCAATTCTGTGCTTGGGTCGTGTGACTTCCCAGAGTTTGTATGGGCTCACCGGTTCTACCTTGTAATCCTTTCCCATTGGGTAAAGAAAGGTGCGCCATCAAGTAGGTCGCGGAGCCCCGGAGACGTAGGCGTTAGTGCCAAACTCCGTAAACAACTCTTGTATCAAGTGTCTCTTAACTTTTCTATTTACTTTACGTACACTTGCTTAGTTTAAAGTTTATTCTTGTTTCCGCCAAAAATAACTCACGCACACGTTAGTTAAATTCATTAGTGGTGAATATTAATTTACTTAAGTATTAAAATTTAAAAGGCCCCATATTCACACACCCCCCCCCCTCTAGGTGCCGTTAAGGACCAACAACAGTATTCGTTCAGAATGGAGTGAAACTGGGAGTCCCTGGATACTACAGAACTATTCCATTCCGAACGGTTGTCAAACGAAATAAATCTTCCGTACTGCAACACTTTATTATCCGTTCCGTACCATTCAATACATTCCGTACTGAACGATTTGCTTCCGTACCGAACGGATAGCACATGAAATCAACAATCTGAAATATACTTTACATTTCTATTTGATATTACAATTTATTATCTTAATCTTCGTAAAGTCTTGTTGATTCACTTGGTTCTTCAAACTTTCATCTTGCAAATATAATGTTCTTGAACCTGCAAACTCACTCATACAATGAAATCATTAATACAATCATTGTATGTTTTACAAATTAGTCAAATAAAATAATTAGAAGATTACATAGAATAACAAATAACATACTTTATAAGACATAACTTTTAAGAGAAAAAATTATGTGGTAATATAAGAGAGAGAATCAATTTTAAAGAAAATATTTAATGAAGGACAAAATTATCTATATAATAAAATATTTTGATAATGTTTGGGTTAATAAAAAATTAGTATTTTAAATAGAATAATTATTTCAGTACTGGCGCTACAGTTTGATCAGAGTCAAAATAATGATGATTTACGTATAGTTTTGCCTTAGGTTTTACATATTTTCTCACACTTATGTTTGATTTATTAGAGAAAAAGACTACTGTCACCCTTCTTTATGTTTTATTGCAGAAAACAGGTTTTGGGACTATTTTACACCAAATAGAGATAGAATCGGGTCAATCGGATCAGCGACGCTTATCAACGAAGTCTCTGTTACGGTCCGTATTGCCTAATACGGACCAGGCCTAGCACAGACCAGAAGATAGCGCTGGAAGCATTAAACCCTAACCGTCAAGATCCTAATACGGACCGTATCACCCAATACGGTCCGTAACCGAAGGCGCCTTTTGGGAATAACTGCCGACAGCTGTATCCAGATCAGTTTCTTAGCCCCTACTCAACCTCCAAACGTCCCTCCACTCCTATATAAGGCCCCTGGGCAGATGAATAACTTATCTTTGTAATTAGGGTTAGATCTGATTAAAGAGAGAAGAGATGAGTGCTTGTAACTATGCCGTTCCGCGGCTAAGTTCCTTTTCTCAGGGCTAGGCAGTAAACCTTGTTACTCTTGATGTTTTGATATATATTTCTGTTGATTATGGTTTCTTGTTGTTAAATCTAAATGCTTTTGTGATTTACTATCTCTTCATCTAACTTCAATGATCTAGTTTGAGTCTGTTAGGGTAGTGACAATACTTTAATGGTAAGAGAAATTATTTGTATGAATTAGCCTCGTGGAGATCTATTAGTTTTATGTGAAGAAAACCTTAGCGGAGAAATCATAAACCAGACCAACAAAACGCGAACCAAATTCCATCACATGCGTAAGGAAACTCGCAGTGATCTGAGTAATAATTTGGGGTACTTAAGAGATCAGACATATGCGTAAGGAAACTCGCAGTGTCCTATGTAGAATCTCGATGAAAGATCTATCATTCTTGCGTAACATAAATCGCAATGACCTATGTAGTGTCTTTCATAAAACAACAATAGGAAAGATTGTGATTCGATCGCTCAAAGCACTGAACCAATATTCCCTGTGGATCGACCTCGAATATACTACTCGATAGGATTGTGCGCTTGCAGTCCGAACCGATAGCATTTCCGAGTTTATAAATATTAAAAGAAACATTGCTCTCTTTTGAGTGATCACAGTACCCGCACTATACCCGCGCTACAGTAATTGTACTTAGAGAAATGATGTACTATGGTCCCATTAATTATTATTCTAAAAAGATATTATATGATCACCACTAATTATTATTCTAAAGTCCCAACAGCATCATCATCATTCCTATGG
Organism: Carex parvula; assembly: GCA_025461045.1. NCBI lineage: Eukaryota > Viridiplantae > Streptophyta > Magnoliopsida > Poales > Cyperaceae > Carex > Carex parvula. Next base: position 15,378 of record JAJGRW010002404.1, read on the forward strand.
TCACCACTAATTATATGGTCCCTCTTTCACTGTCTCTGCACTCGTCCCAGCATCAACCTTCATAGATATAAATACTTGGAAGATAAGATATTAACACTTGAAAAATAAGATGTTAATACTTTGATGCGTAACTTGTTATGATCATCTCTTTTCTACTTCACCAATCATTCCCCCATCAACATTCCTCTAATGAAATAGTGGGAATCCTGTATCACCGCATCAACCTTCTCCAATCGTCCCCATGTCAACCTTCTTCTAACAAAAATAGTTTACCTCATAGGTGTAAGTACTTCAGTGCATATGTATAAATACTTTCAATACTTAGATATTAATACTTTCAGTGTCATATGTAAAAAATACTTGCAAGTATAGGTATAAATACTTGCACGATGGGGTATAAATACTTGCATGACGACGAGCCCGAAAGTACGTCACTATGTATTAATATTTTAGAAAAAAAATTTGAATTGTGGAGTTTTTGCGGTCCTCGCAGGAAGTTATCTTTCTGCATTTAACTTTCAGTGGTCCCCCCCCCCCCCCGCGGGTACAGTGCGGGTACTGTACTACGAGTACTATTATCTCCGCGCTACAGTACTCGCGCTATAGTACTCGTGCTACAAATAATTGTCCGCCTCATAGGTATAAATACTTTCGTGCATATGTATTAATACTTTAGAAAAAAAAAAAATTGAATTGTGGAGTTTTTTGCGGTCCTCACAGAAAGTTATCTTTTCACATTTAATTTTCAGTGGTCCCCGCGGGTACAATACAGGTACTGTAGTGCGGGTACTGTTATCAGCTTCCTTTTTAATATCATCAACCTCATTATACTAGTACAACTAGAAATTAATAATTGAGTACCAAATAGACTTCGTATTGTAATAAAATAGAATGAATACCAAATTATATCGTACAAAAAAAATTATTTGGCATTGCATAGATTGGATTAAATATATTTTTTTTCTTTTTCACCAACTAAAATCTACAACAAAATGGTTGTTAACTATGCATGGGAACAAAAGCCAACAACTTTTGTTTATCTGCCGACCTGAACTGTCTAAATCAAACTAAAACTAATAAACACTTGTGTCGCCGTCAAGAAACAATAGCTGGGTTTTCATTTTTATATTGGACCGAGAATATTCTGTTTTTCTCCAGAAAACACAGGAATTTTTTTTTTCATCCAATAGTTCAAATATTTTGAACGATTTAGATTTTAAAAAGAAGAAAAGAACTAGCATCAGATTTCACCTTCAAATTTAAACTATTAGAAAATAAAACAGTAGAGAAGAAAAAAAAAAAAAACTTGCTCTTACTTTTCTAGAAAAATAACAACATATTGATTCTTTCATATTGCACCTACTGCGTATAAAGAATTATTAATGATCCAGTGAAATTACATAAATTGTTGTTTGGCATGCACTTCACATATTAGTTATTATTTTATTTTTTCAAAACTAGTATTTAGTCAAGTTAATTACTAAAACAATACCACATGCGTGAGAGGTTACATATTTGATACCTTGACTGAAAAGTACTTCATAGATATTTAAATTTGCAAGAATTTGACCCATCTTTGTGTAAATTTTTTTTTTAAAAATTTTCTTATTTCGATTTGGAACCTATTTATCTGTTTAAACGGTGACAGTTGAAGTTCATACAGGGGGGAAAAATATTAGCTTAAAATCATCAGAAAATTTCTTCGAATAACATCCAAACTTTTCAAATCGCCATAATTTACGGATCATCTGCACTAGATGAAATATTGTTGAAAAGATCAAGATCGTTCAGTTTAGAAGTTTAATTACAGACCCAAAAAAAAAAAAAAAATTTTGGGAAAGAAATGAAAACTATCACTACCACACAACAAAACACTTCTCTATAGGTTGAAATCTAAAATCATCATTTGTTTCCGAACCGATGGCTATCGCCCCGATAGCGAAAGTGTTCACCTTTATCATCCGCTCGGATCCGATGGCGTTGCGCACTATGCAATCGAGTAAAGTAACCAACCAATGGCGTTTCTTAAATAACAGTGTTACAAACTACCGTCGCTGCGCGTTCAATGGCATCGCTTGCGTTTTTGTTTGGGCGTTGTTATCCTAGCTTTGACATCTGTTTTTAATTTGAGCTGTTGGTGATTTATATATTTATATATATAAATTTATAATTACGCCCCTATTAGGAGCTAGCTAGCCTCCATTTGCTAGCCATTTTTTAAACCCAACATTTGAACCAACAATATTAAGCACGTATTCGGCTATTCATATTTGAACCAACAATATATATATATATATATATAGAGTAGAACTAGGGTGCTCCTAAGCTCACCAAGCCCTTCCGTGAGCGCGACTCTAAAACCTATCAAATTGACTTCAAACGACATTTTCAAACCGTTAGATGTTCAATCTATATTAAAATGTGCTTGGAGACCAAATTTTACATTTTTTTGAATTTTTTTACTATTTATTAAGATGGTTTGAAAATTGCTGTTTTTATTAAAATTCTGCACCATTGGAAAACAGCGATTTTCAAACCATCTTAATAATAGTAAAAAATTCCAAAAAATGTAAAATTTGGTCTCCAAGCACATTTTAATATAGATTGAACATCTAACGGTTTGGAAATGTCGTTTGAAGTCAATTCGATAGGTTTTAGAGTCGCGCTCACGAAGGGCTTGGTGAGCTTAGGAGCACCCTAGTTCTACTATATATATATATATATATATATATATATATATATATATATATATATATATATATATTATATATATATTATATATATATATATATATATATAGTAGAACTAGGGTGCTCCTAAGCTCACCAAGCCCTTCGTGAGCGCGACTCTAAAACCTATCGAATTGACTTCAAACGACATTTCCAAACCGTTAGATGTTCAATCTATATTAAAATGTGCTTGGAGACCAAATTTTACATTTTTTGGAATTTTTTTACTATTTATTAAGATGGTTTGAAAATCGCTGTTTTCCAATGGTGCAGAATTTTAATAAAAACAGCAATTTTCAAACCATCTTAATAAATAGTAAAAAAATTCAAAAAAATGTAAATTTGGTCTCCAAGCACATTTTAATATAGATTGAACATCTAACGGTTTGAAAATGTCGTTTGAAGTCAATTTGATAGGTTTTAGAGTCGCGCTCACGGAAGGGCTTGGTGAGCTTAGGAGCACCCTAGTTCTACTCTATATATATATATATATTGTTGTTCAAATATGAATAGCCGAATACGTGCTTAATATTGTTGGTTCAAATGTTGGGTTTAAAAAATGGCTAGCAAATGGAGGCTAGCTAGCTCCTAATAGGGGCGTAATTATAAATTTATATATATAAATATATAAATCACCAACAGCTCAAATTAAAAACAGATGTCAAAGCTAGGATAACAACGCCCAAACAAAAACGCAAGCGATGCCATTGAACGCGCAGCGACGGTAGTTTGTAACACTGTTATTTAAGAAACGCCATTGGTTGGTTACTTTACTCGATTGCATAGTGCGCAACGCCATCGGATCCGAGCGGATGATAAAGGTGAACACTTTCGCTATCGGGCCGATAGCCATCGGTTCGGAAACAAATGATGATTTTAGATTTCAACCTATAGAGAAGTGTTTTGTTGTGTGGTAGTGATAGTTTTCATTTCTTTCTCAAAATTTTTTTTTTTTTTTGGGTCTGTAATTAAACTTCTAAACTGAACGATCTTGATCTTTTCAAAATATTTCATCTAGTGCAGATGATCCGTAAATTATGGCGATTTGAAAAGTTTGGATGTTATTCGAAGAAATTTTCTGATGATTTTAAGCTAATATTTTTCCCCCCTGTATGAACTTCAACTGTCACCGTTTAAACAGATAAATAGGTTCCAAATCGAAATAAGAAAATTTTTTAAAAAAAAATTTACACAAAGATGGGTCAAATTCTTGCAAATTTAAATATCTATGAAGTACTTTTCAGTCAAGGTATCAAATATGTAACCTCTCACGCATGTGGTATTGTTTTAGTAATTAACTTGACTAAATACTAGTTTTGAAAAAATAAAATAATAACTAATATGTGAAGTGCATGCCAAACAACAATTTATGTAATTTCACTGGATCATTAATAATTCTTTATACGCAGTAGGTGCAATATGAAAGAATCAATATGTTGTTATTTTTCTAGAAAAGTAAGAGCAAGTTTTTTTTTTTTTCTTCTCTACTGTTTTATTTTCTAATAGTTTAAATTTGAAGGTGAAATCTGATGCTAGTTCTTTTCTTCTTTTAAAATCTAAATCGTTCAAATATTTGAACTATTGGATGAAAAAAAAAATTCCTGTGTTTTCTGGAGAAAAACAGAATATTCTCGGTCCATATAAAATGAAAACCCAGCTATTGTTTCTTGACGGCGACACAAGTGTTTATTAGTTTTAGTTTGATTTAGACAGTTCAGGTCGGCAGATAAACAAAAGTTGTTGGCTTTTGTTCCCATGCATAGTTAACAACCATTTTGTTGTAGATTTTAGTTGGTGAAAAAGAAAAAAAATATATTTAATCCAATCTATGCAATGCCAAATAATTTTTTTTGTACGATATAATTTGGTATTCATTCTATTTTATTACAATACGAAGTCTATTTGGTACTCAATTATTAATTTCTAGTTGTACTAGTATAATGAGGTTGATGATATTAAAAAGGAAGCTGATAACAGTACCCGCACTACAGTACCTGTATTGTACCCGCGGGGACCACTGAAAATTAAATGTGAAAAGATAACTTTCTGTGAGGACCGCAAAAAACTCCACAATTCAATTTTTTTTTTTTTCTAAAGTATTAATACATATGCACGAAAGTATTTATACCTATGAGGCGGACAATTATTTGTAGCACGAGTACTATAGCGCGAGTACTGTAGCGCGGAGATAATAGTACTCGTAGTACAGTACCCGCACTGTACCCGCGGGGGGGGGGGGGGACCACTGAAAGTTAAATGCAGAAAGATAACTTCCTGCGAGGACCGCAAAAACTCCACAATTCAAATTTTTTTTCTAAAATATTAATACATAGTGACGTACTTTCGGGCTCGTCGTCATGCAAGTATTTATACCCCATCGTGCAAGTATTTATACCTATACTTGCAAGTATTTTTTACATATGACACTGAAAGTATTAATATCTAAGTATTGAAAGTATTTATACATATGCACTGAAGTACTTACACCTATGAGGTAAACTATTTTTGTTAGAAGAAGGTTGACATGGGGACGATTGGAGAAGGTTGATGCGGTGATACAGGATTCCCACTATTTCATTAGAGGAATGTTGATGGGGGAATGATTGGTGAAGTAGAAAAGAGATGATCATAACAAGTTACGCATCAAAGTATTAACATCTTATTTTTCAAGTGTTAATATCTTATCTTCCAAGTATTTATATCTATGAAGGTTGATGCTGGGACGAGTGCAGAGACAGTGAAAGAGGGACCATATAATTAGTGGTGACCATAGGAATGATGATGATGCTGTTGGGACTTTAGAATAATAATTAGTGGTGATCATATAATATCTTTTTAGAATAATAATTAATGGGACCATAGTACATCATTTCTCTAAGTACAATTACTGTAGCGCGGGTATAGTGCGGGTACTGTGATCACTCAAAAGAGAGCAATGTTTCTTTTAATATTTATAAACTCGGAAATGCTATCGGTTCGGACTGCAAGCGCACAATCCTATCGAGTAGTATATTCGAGGTCGATCCACAGGGAATATTGGTTCAGTGCTTTGAGCGATCGAATCACAATCTTTCCTATTGTTGTTTTATGAAAGACACTACATAGGTCATTGCGATTTATGTTACGCAAGAATGATAGATCTTTCATCGAGATTCTACATAGGACACTGCGAGTTTCCTTACGCATATGTCTGATCTCTTAGTACCCCAAATTATTACTCAGATCACTGCGAGTTTCCTTACGCATGTGATGGAATTTGGTTCGCGTTTTGTTGGTCTGGTTTATGATTTCTCCGCTAAGGTTTTCTTCACATAAAACTAATAGATCTCCACGAGGCTAATTCATACAAATAATTTCTCTTACCATTAAAGTATTGTCACTACCCTAACAGACTCAAACTAGATCATTGAAGTTAGATGAAGAGATAGTAAATCACAAAAGCATTTAGATTTAACAACAAGAAACCATAATCAACAGAAATATATATCAAAACATCAAGAGTAACAAGGTTTACTGCCTAGCCCTGAGAAAAGGAACTTAGCCGCGGAACGGCATAGTTACAAGCACTCATCTCTTCTCTCTTTAATCAGATCTAACCCTAATTACAAAGATAAGTTATTCATCTGCCCAGGGGCCTTATATAGGAGTGGAGGGACGTTTGGAGGTTGAGTAGGGGCTAAGAAACTGATCTGGATACAGCTGTCGGCAGTTATTCCCAAAAGGCGCCTTCGGTTACGGACCGTATTGGGTGATACGGTCCGTATTAGGATCTTGACGGTTAGGGTTTAATGCTTCCAGCGCTATCTTCTGGTCTGTGCTAGGCCTGGTCCGTATTAGGCAATACGGACCGTAACAGAGACTTCGTTGATAAGCGTCGCTGATCCGATTGACCCGATTCTATCTCTATTTGGTGTAAAATAGTCCAAAAACCTGTTTTCTGCAATAAAACATAAAGAAGGGTGACAGTAGTCTTTTTCTCTAATAAATCAAACATAAGTGTGAGAAAATATGTAAAACCTAAGGCAAAACCATACGTAAATCATCATTATTTTGACTCTGATCAAACTGTAGCGCCAGTACTGAAATAATTATTCTATTTAAAATACTAATTTTTTATTAACCCAACATTATCAAAATATTTTATTATATAGATAATTTTGTCCTTCATTAAATATTTTCTTTAAAATTGATTCTCTCTCTTATATTACCACATAATTTTTTCTCTTAAAAGTTATGTCTTATAAAGTATGTTATTTGTTATTCTATGTAATCTTCTAATTATTTTATTTGACTAATTTGTAAAACATACAATGATTGTATTAATGATTTCATTGTATGAGTGAGTTTGCAGGTTCAAGAACATTATATTTGCAAGATGAAAGTTTGAAGAACCAAGTGAATCAACAAGACTTTACGAAGATTAAGATAATAAATTGTAATATCAAATAGAAATGTAAAGTATATTTCAGATTGTTGATTTCATGTGCTATCCGTTCGGTACGGAAGCAAATCGTTCAGTACGGAATGTATTGAATGGTACGGAACGGATAATAAAGTGTTGCAGTACGGAAGATTTATTTCGTTTGACAACCGTTCGGAATGGAATAGTTCTGTAGTATCCAAGGACTCCCAGTTTCACTCCATTCTGAACGAATACTGTTGTTGGTCCCTAACGGCACCTAGAGGGGGGGGGGGTGTGTGAATATGGGGCCTTTTAAATTTTAATACTTAAGTAAAGTAATATTCACCACTAATGAATTTAACTAACGTGTGCGTGAGTTATTTTTGACGGAAATAAGAATAAACTTTAAACTAAGCAAGTGTACGTAAAGTAAATAAAAAAGTTAAGAGACACTTGATACAAGAGTTGTTTACGGAGTTTGGCACTAACGCCTACGTCTCCGGAGCTCCGCGACCTACTTGATGGCGCACCTTTCTTTACCCAATGGGAAAGGATTACAAGGTAGAACCGGTGAGCCCATACAAACTCTGGGAAGTCACACGACCCAAGCACAAAATTGGCTCACGAGCACTAAAGGCTCAAGTGTTTGAAACAAAAAATAGATCTCACACAAATCACTCTAATTCTTATACAAGATTGAGTTTAGTGGAGTATGCTTGAGATTGTTGTATAGATATTGAAGTTTTGTGTACAAGCAACAATGGCGAGTTTTAGATCTAAAAAGAATTTGAAAAATGCAATTGGGGGCGGCTAGATTGTTCATCCAAATCTAGATTTTGCTTCTATTTATAGAGAGAGAAATAAAATAATGTAACTGGCATCAACTGTTTCAACGGAAGATTTAAGCATTGCAACTATTAACCCCAGTTAACGGGTTTGGCTGCGCTGGGAAAATTCTAACGCTGATAAGCGTTACAACATTTGCTACAACGGAGCTCTCTGGAAGTTTTGGGGTCCGAAATTGATTGTTCTATTAAAACGTTTCTTTGAGCATTGTAACGAAATAAATCGATTATATTGTGGATTTTGGCATATGAATTATTCCGTTGTAACGTTATGTTAACCGTTGTAATGGTTTGTGCAAATTACCTCAATCTCAAGCTTACTTTACCAATTTTACAGATTTCTAATTAATCATAATCTTGAGTTGATGCTTTTTAGTCTAGTGCTTGATTCTTCATGACCCATCATTGATTAGTATAGCAATTGATGATTCATCCTTGATGTATATAGCAATTTATATCGTCATGAACCTGCATATTATCTCAAGACAAGAAACTGTAAAATTCAACAAATATATGTTTTGCAAATCTAGTCAAACAGACAAGTATATTATTGCATAATCTAACAATCTCCCTCTTTTGACGATTTGGAAAACATATATCTCAAGTGATAAATTAGATATTCTCACAAATTTGAATATTTAATTTTCTGTATGTTTAGCGAATAACAATTTTAACGAACTTGTAATATCTCCCCCCTTTTTGGAAATTGTCAAAAGGGAGGAATAATCACCAATTAATTCAACAAAATATGAGAGGGCTCCCCCTCAATTTATGCACTCCCCCTTAATTTTATTAAATTGTAAATTAAGACATAAATAATAATAAAAGATGTTGCAATTAAAACATACATATATGCAGCACTCAAGAATATAGAAATTTAATATTGTGCATCATATGTTTAAGATTGATCACGTAGTCAATTAAACTAGTCAATTAAACTGGTCATTATGATAATTAAAATGGGTCATTTGATAAAAAATAAGATTGTTCTCATGAGAATAGATTTTGCAATTAGGATTACCACATCTCAATAGAGCTAATTATTAATTACATCAATTTATATCTTTATGTCTCTATTATGACGATTTCAAAATTAATTGAACAGTTAATATTTTCATTTCTTGATTTTGCCAATTCACTAAATTTGAGGTAAATTTATCAATTAAATTCAATCAATTTAATTTTGAATCCTTGTCAATTTTAATCTTTTCAATTTGGCAATTATAATTTTAATGGTCATTTAACAATATATTTGCTAATTAAATTTAAATCACATCAATTTAGATCCATGCCAATTTTAGTTTCAAATCACACCAATTCAAGCATGCCCAACCTAAACCTAAGATCACTATTTCTTTTGAAATTTTGTGAATTTTTTTAAAAAAATTATCATGTGATATAAAGATTCATTGTCAATGATCAACCATTCTTTGTGAGTAATGATCAAACACACTTACATAGATTATATAAGATTTAAGAATGGATAGAACTATATATACCTTATGCTTATATATTCCTAATATTTTTGAATTTGACTAATTTTGGAGGTATCTAGCTAGAGCTTTACTCTAACCTAGATTTAGGAACCCCAACAACGTTCGAAATGTTTTTTCCTTCCTAAATCTACACTCCAAATGAATTATTCCAAGTCTTTAAACAATAATTACAAAATATTAATGAGGGGTTTCAGATTTGAGATGAGGTGTGTTCAAATTGGACCTTGCTTGAAATGATTTTGGAAGTGAACTTTCAACTCTTGAATTTGTTTCCAAGGTTCATTTGGACGCCAATTTACTATTTTAGGTGAAACATTTTTATTTTGGTAGGATTCAAATTCATTTAATGTTGGAAAACATTTCTAGTTGAACCATTAGTTTGAATTCTATTTTGTGAAATATTTTTATCTTTTAAATCATGAAACCATTCATTTGGTCCTTTATAATAAATTTTGTTTGATCCTTGTGAACTAAATGTGCTTCTTGAATTGTTGTGTGCACTATTACCCTCATAACTTTTATTATTATATCTATACCTAAATGCATAGTTATGAGACCTTTGATTATTATTAACATTTAAGTTTTGTGTAGATTTTCCTCTTTTTTTTGTGCCTTTGGTATCTTTGCAATTTCTAATCAAATTACCTACCTTATCTTGTTCAAGATTAACTACATTCTTAAACTCGTTATATGATTTTAAAGTCTTATTTTCGGTATCTAAAGTTTGTATTCTTACTTTTAAAATTCCTATTTCACCTAAGTGTGATTGACAATTGTTAACTTTACTAGTCATTTCCAACTCTTAACTTTGGATTCATAACTTTTAAGCTTACTTTCTAACATTTTATTTATAACATTAGTTGTTTTTAAGCTTCTATTCTCATCTTGTAATTGGTTTGTCTTTATTCTAATAGATTCTAATCGTCTAAGTGTAATTTAGAATTGTGTGACTCAAGTGTCATTGACTCAAATTCATTTATATTGGACTCAAGTTTAACAATCTTAGACCTCAAATTTTGTATAATTCCCTCTTTCCTAAGTAAGGACTCATTGGATTCATCAAGGAGATTCCTCAACCTAGTTTCATTTTTACGAATTTGACTCTCTTTAAAAGAAATGCTTGGCTCATTTGTGAATATATAATTGTCAGATAAACCGATTTGAGTCTCTTTGGTTCCTAAAGAGTTACAAGTTGATTCATTTTAGGATTCATACCTATTTAGATTAAAATTTAATTGTACCTCATTAGTGGTGCTAGATGATCTCTCTGATTGAATCCTTCCTTTTGGTTTTTGATTTCGCCACCTCTCTAAGGAATTCAATGGCAAGTTTGTTGGTGATGTTCGCATCCATATCTATCTCCGAGTCATCATCGACATTAGCCATAAAGGCTAGGTTGATCTCTTGCTCATTGTCCGACTCCGAGTCGAATCTTTCATCACCACTTTCATCGGAACTTGCACTCAACAAATCCTGCATTGATTTACATTTTTCTTACCTTTGTATTTATCATTTCTTGGTCTAGACCGGCGGTCATGTTGCCTCCCTTCCTCCTTGTCCTTAGGAAAGAGTTTGAAACATGTTTGGATAATGTGTCCTTCTTTATTGCATGTGAAGCATACTACCCTCTTACTATCATTTTCACGCTCCTTGTTGTGTTTTCGCTCGAACTCTAGCATTCCTCGAAGTAGGGCATCTTTAGAGGATTCATGGTCTACTTTCTTTAGGAAGAGGTCATTTGAGAGACGGGAGTTTGAGGAGTTATATGATCTTTGGTTAGAATATTTTTGGTTTTGTGCCGTGAAGGCTATGACTTTGGTTTGGGTTCAAGTTCATGGGCTTGTCGAAGCTTTTCTTCGAAATTTTGAAGTTGGGCAAATAACTCGTCGAGTGTGAAGGTTTGTGTTCCCGAAAGAACTTCTAAAGCGCTCACAAATCCTTCCCACCTAGGTTCCCTAAACATCACACGCAAAACCTTTCCTACAATTTTATTGTTAGAAGTGGTTCTCCAAGTTCGATAAAATCATTTTGAATTTGTAAAAGTCTATAATACATTTCCTCAATTGATTCACCATTTTCTAATTTAAAAGTTTCGAATTTGATTTCTAATCCGGTGAGTTTGGTCCTTTTGATTTGGGCATTACCTTCAAATTTATTATGAGAGTATTTCACATACCTTTGGCACTTACAAGGTTTTCAAATATCAAGGCTACCGACTCACTAACCGTGCTTAATATTGCATTAACACGTAGTTATTATCCCTCTTTTCTAATTTTGAGGCGGTGGTCAATTTATTGGTAGTTTTATTATACACCAGGGTGTAACCTTTTTCAATAATACTCCAAACCTCAATTACGTTTAGGTAATTGATCATCAATCTTTTCCAATAACTAAATCTCTTGGTTTTATTGTTCAATATTAGGGGTTCTCTAACATATCTAGTTGGTGCCATTTGGATCGATATAAACTCTAATTAAGTGTGACTTAATTTGAGTAATACTGCTCTGATACCACTTGTTGGTCCCTAACGGCACCTCGAGGGGGGTGAATATGGGACCTTTAAATTTTAATACTTAGGTAAATTAATATTCACCACTAATGATTTTAACTAATGTGTGTGTGAATTATTCTTGGCGAAAACAAGAATAAACTTAAACTAAGCAAGTGTACGTAAAGTAAATAGAAGAGTTAAGAGACACTTGATACAAGAGTTGTTTACGGAGTTCGGCACTAACGCCTACGTCTCCGGGGCTCCACAACCTACTTGATGGCACACCTTTCTTTACCCAATAAGAAAGGATTACAAGATGGAACTGGTGAGCCTTACAAACTCCGGGAAGTCCATGGCCCGAGCACGGAATTGGCTCATGAGCACTAAAGGCTCAAGTGTTTGAAACAAAAAATAGATCTCACACAAATCACTCTAATTCTTATACAAGATTGAGTTTAGTGGAGTATGTTTGAGATTGTTGTATAGATATTGAAGTTTTGTGCACAAGCAACAATACGATTTTTTAGATCTAAAAATAATTTGAAAAATTACAATTGGAGGCGGCTAGATTGTTCATCCAAACCTAGATTTTACTTCTATTTATAGAGAGAGAAACAAAATAAGGTAACTGACATCAACCGTTGCAACGGAAGATTAAGCGTTGCAAATGTTAACCCCAATTAACGGGTTTGGCTGTGTTAGGAAACCCTCACGCTTATAAGCGTTACAACGGTTGCTACAACGGAGCTCTTTGGAAGTTTTAGGGTCCGAAATTGATTTATTCTGTTGCAACTTTTCTTTGAGCGTTGTAACGAAATAAATCAATTATACTGTAGATTTCGGCATATGAATTATTCCGTTGTAACGTTATATTAACCGTTGTAACGGTTTGTGCAAATTACCTTAATCTGAAGTTTACTTTACCAATTTTACAGATTTCTAATTAATCATAATCTTGAGTTGATGCTTCTCAGTCTAGTGCTTGATTCTTCATGACTGAACCTTGATAAGTATAGCAATTGATATTTCATTTTTGATGTATATAGCAATTTATATCGTCATGAACCTGCATATTATCTCAAGACAAGAAAATATAAAATTCAACAAATATATGTTTTGCAAATCTAGTCAAACAGACAATTAGATTATTGCAGAATCCAACAATTGTATGTACTGTACGCTACTCAAGTTTACACAAAATTGGGATAAAATATACTATTTGTTCGGTACGGACATAAACGTATTGAACGGTTAGTATAAAGTTCAAAAAGGCAAAAACCCTAAACTGCAATCACATTTGAACTATTTGTTCAAACAGAAGTTTACCGTACTCAACAGATCAATTAAAATACCTAGATCGGAGCTCCCTTTAGAAATAGAGTTAATACTCTAACTTCATATTTAAGCTAGCCATCTCTAAATTTAAAAAATCACTAATTATGTGTTATTGAGAGCTTCCTTCTTTGAGAGAGCTAAAACTTCAATACTCCTTTGATAATTTCAAATCCACTTGACTAATCTACTTCTAGATTAAGTTAGAGTGTTTGTTCGTTGTTCGATAGTGTGGAGATCTATTTAGTGCTTTCTTTTTATAGCTGAGTGACTTCCCACTTGTAGAGCATCAAGGGCTCACCGGCTCGAGCGTTTCCGCTCACATATAAACATAGTTGTGTGATGATCCTCCGTGTAGGGGTCTCCAACTTGAGCTTCTTGGCTCAACCTTGTACATGAGTTAGGCCGTGACTTCCCACCTTTGTTTGACCTCACATGTCACAAGTTGTATCCTCTTCTTCATTGGGTAATAAGAAAAGCACGCCGACGAGGTTGCGTTGCCCCGGAGACATCGGCATTTTAAACCGAACTCTGTTAACATCCCGCGTGTCAATCTCTCTTACTCTATCTATTTACTTTACATTGTTGATTGATTGTGGTGGTTTGTTTGTTTTACCTACCATCACGAAAAACGTCTAAAGTTCTTTAAGTCACCATATTCACTCCCCTCTAGATGTCGTTAGGGACATCATTATTTTGTTTAAAATCTATCTCTCGTATAATATTATATGATTCCTTTACTAAAGTTAGATTAAAAAAAAATATTCATAATTTATTTTCATCAAATCTTTAAGATTTATTTAGGGAATTACAACAGTGAAGGATTCTATTATATTATTAAATTCTACCAACATTGTATTTATCTTATCAAACTTCACAAATTTTATTAACAATCTACTATAATAAAATTGTTTTTTCAATTAACATTTTATTTTTTTTTGCGCAAAATCATTAAAAATGACACGATTACTTATATAAAAAACATATTAAATGCGAATAATCATGAATAATTTTGACATTCAACTTATTATTAAAATAGTAAAGAAGACTGTACAGTGGTTGAAATGAAATAATTGCATGGTACAATTATTAATATTGCATGAAACATTTAGTCGCCATTTTGGAAATAAAAAACATTAAATAATGATCACTATATTAATTACATTATGAAAAATTATGATAGTTAGAAAGACATTTAAAGAGGGTTAAAATTGTCCATACATTTAAATTTTTTAAAGATGTTGTGTCAATATAAATGTGTGTGGTATCAATATATCTACCAGTATAATGGATTTCTACATAGTACTCATTTTATTTTAGGGAGCGCCTAACTATTCCCCAGTTAATTTCCTCCATTCATCCCCCGGTCACTAACTACTTGTGGAGACCACAACTTCCAGTGCAAAAAGACAAAAAAATGCGTAAAATATCAGTTATTACGTGGGGGGACCAGACCGCTAATTAATTGGGGGTACCGGGACTGCCTAATTAATTAGGGGGACCACTAATTAACTGGAAGAAACACATTCAACTGCCGGGGGGAACCGATAACTAACTGGTGGGGACCGCAATAGAAACAGAAAAGAAAAACATACCATTTTCTCATATTTGTTTCTAAACACTAACTATTCATAGTTACATACTAAAGTGATTATATGGAAGTTATAAAGTATTTATGATAAACGCACACAAGTTTATTGCGCAATAACTACCAGGGGACCACTACCTACCTGGGGGACAGCAAAACGTCGCTTGAAGGTGTTGTTTCAAGCAATTCTCTTTTTCGTCTATTTGACTAATTTGCAAACATACAATTATTGAATTTTACGATTTTCTCTATTTTATAAATTATGCAGATTCAAGATAATTAGAATTGCAATATAGATTGTTTGAACCGAAGAAATCATCAAGACATTTATCAAGAATTTAAATTGTAAAATTATAAACTTGGTGAAGTATTTTTAATGTTGTTTTCACAGGGACAAACGTTGGTAACGTTTGCTAAACGTTATAACGATTTATCTGTGTGAAAAAGGACTAAAAAATCAATTGATCATAGGTTGAAGGAACTACAAACGTTGGTAACGTTTGTAAAAATGTTGGAACGTTTTTAAATAAATTCAAAACATTAAAATGGCTGTTTGATCGATTGATTTCCAGAGGAAATCGTTGGTAACGTTTGAGCTGAGCTCACAGAAAAAGAAACCCTAAATTCAAATTTTGTACTAAACGCTTTCAACGTTTTGACAAATGTTGTAACGTTTTAGTGCAAAAAGCTCTTTCTAGAACTGCCACTATAAATAGAGCTTAAGAGTTTGTTTCAAAAGAACTTTAGCCGCCCCTAACTTTTAAAAAGCGATTTTCTGTGGAGCTTGAGTTCCTCCATTGTTGTGAGAGCTTAAAACTTCAATATCCCTAACCTCAAATTCACTTCACTAATCTTGAGTTAGATTAGGTTAGAGTGAGCTTTTGAGTGTTTCTCTTGAGATTTCGAACTTAGAGACTTCGTTCTCTATTCAAGTTGGCCGTTTGACTTCCCGTTAGTTGTAAGAGCTCACCAGTTCACAAGTTGTAACATTTCTTTTGGGTAATAGAAAGGCGCACCGAGAAGCGATTGCGACGCCCTGGAGCCGTAGGCATTTAAGCCGAACTCCGTTATTATCCCGCGTGTCAATTTCTCTAAACTCATATATTTTATTTTAATTGCAATTTTTTCAATTTTTAAGTATTAGCGGTGCCTTAGAAATAACAAAAGGGACAACGACCAAGGGACCACATCAAAACTAAATGGGGGACCACTACCTACCGGTTCTAAGGTATTCATTGCTCTTAAAGAAAGTATTCACCCTTACAACTAACGTATCCATAGCTATGTGGTAAACTTTTAAACATTTCTAAACAAGATATTCATACAAATTCAATCCATTTTTAGTAAAGTTCATGGTATTAACTTGTGCTCATTGAAGTATTCATACATCCAAGTAATAATATAAAGTAAAACTATTATTTATCAATTTAAACTATTTTATGAAAGTAATAAGTATTTGCATGTGCTCCTATAAGAATTTACATGTGCTCTTATAAGTATTTGCATTTGCTGTATAAGTATTCATTTCTATAGTTCAGAAATAGTTTGTATGCAATAATTAAAAGAAAACTAATATTTTAACAAATTAATATGTTTTTGAAAATTAGAAGTTATTAACATGTACTCGTAGAAGTATTCATACTTATACATGAAAGCTATAGTTTGTATGCAACAATTTAAAGATAAACTAATATTTTAAAAAATAATTATGTTTGGAATACAAGTGTTATTAGCATGTACACGTGGAAGTATTCATACCTATACATGAAAGTTAGAGTTTGTGTGTTCTTATATATATATACTAAAGTAAAACTATAAAATTAATCACCACAAACTTCATAACCAAAGTATTCATTTTTACTAAACAAAAATATTCACACCTACAAAGTTTATATAGCACCAAACACATTTCTTATAACATTCATATCAAGTATTCATAATAGAAAATGAAGTGTGAATACAAGATCTAACAAAAAATACAAATCATCATTTCATATGGTAAAAACGATAAAACTCAAATAAAAATAAACATAAAAATGAAAAAACTACTTATAACATTCAGTTCCAGTATTGATAACAGATCTATAAACTACAAAGCGATCGGATCTATCATATTCAATCGGAATTAACATATTTCAGTTTTGTAATTATTTACAAAAGCAATAATTAACCTAACAGTTATGAGATGATCGATGATAACAAATAAGAAATCAAAATCACATCAGTGAAGAATCTCATAGTACAGTTGAGAAAAGAGATCGCCCGAGTTTGATACGAGATGGCCTGAGCGAGAACGCCTGAGCGTGATGCGAGATGGCCTGAGCGAGAACGACGGAGCGTGATGTGAGATCACCTGAGCGACAACGCCTGAGGGTGTTGCAAGATCGCCTGAGGGTGTTGCAAGATCGCCTGAGGGTGTTGCAAGATCGCCTGAGAGAGACTGACGGAGCGAGAGACATGAGAGCCGGTGTTGGAGAATCGAGATCGCCTCAAAATCACAACATAATCACCTTTTAAGAAGAGCGCGGAGAAAGGAAAGTTTCTAATTCAAAATATGAAAAGTAATAACGGATTAATTGCGGCGGATCCGAGTAATTAGTTAATTATGTTTGATTAGTGCTAATTGCGGCGCAAATAAGATAGTTGGCGCGTATATAGGAACCACGAGGGAACAATGGGGGCAATAAATCTTTTCCCTTTATTTTATTACAATACGAAGTCTATTTGGTACTCATTATTAATTTCTAGTCGTGCTGTACAATGGATTTCAGGGAGTTCTCTGCAACGATAGAAACCTTGTTTCAATTACTTAATTCAGGTACTTCGGAAAGATATTTATCTATTTTTATCGAATTTAATGTGATCTCAATGTACAACAGTGACTAGATCTAAAATTAAATGCGTTGTCGGATCAGATTCTACACCTTATAAAATCAACCGATGCTAGTTTCCAGAATTGGCATAGTCCTTTCAAAGGAACAAATCTCTTTATAGTGTCTACATAATATCTTCGTATCTAATTGGATCGATTCCTTTCAAGTTTGAACCAAAGAAAGAGCATTTCCGTACAAAAGAATGCCCCAGAGCTTGAAATGAAATGCATTGTCAACATGACGTTTCTTTTTTTCTGACAGGTGCTCCACTGATTTTCAGATCTTTTTACTAAATCTTCCACTTTTTTTTAAAAAAAAAAAGATCTTCCACTTTTTAGTATTCGTATTTTTTTTATCCTCTGCTATTCTGGTAGACTGGTACAGATTTACTGTAGCGGGAATCTTGAATTCATTGATAGGCGAGAAATGTTTGTGCTCCCCACACCCCCCCACATTCCCTTGAGTACGCATGCTCTATAGGATCTGCTACTCCCTGACGCAGCGAAGCACTGGCACAAGAACCTGTGAATTGAACAAAAGAACAAACAATCCAATCCAATTTCTATTACTCAAGCTCACGGATACAAAAATGGCGATAAATCCAAATTTAGGTGAACACCAAAATTACACAATCATAGTCTATATGACTCCACACATACGTCCTATATTTAAATATAGACGATTCTACAGACTCAACAAATACAGTAATTGATTGAGTAATTAATCACGGCACGCCATCTGTCGTCCAAGTCAGCAACAGATCAGCGTAGACGGCTGAGCTGGCTTAACAGGTCAAGGTCTCTTCGCGTCTTTCTTGTCTCCAGTACGTACCTCGTGAGTCACCTCCAATAGAGATGATGTTGGTCCCTTCTCCAGTGATTCAGACAAGTAACGGTCACGGAATTCATTTGATCCGCCAAGTTTACACATTGTACAATAGTCCCTTTTCTTTGAAAATGAATGAGGGTCGACTGTATAAAATTTTCACAAATTTATGGGGATCATTTTTAAGGTTCTCATAATATTTACCTATAAACTATATAATAAAAACTAATATAATATTAGTTCTGAAATTGAATGGGTCAATTGGCCTCCATTTGATGTATAGTCAATCCGCCTCTGGTTGCAGGAACATGAATGTACAAGGTCTTTTAATATTTGTGTCAAAGCAGATTAGATGGTCAATCTAAACTCAAAAATTTCTCATTGATATGAATTGTATCCTTCCCTCCCCTTCTCTCTCTCTTTCTCCATATATTTGTCCTTGATTATAATTGAGTTAATTCAGATAAATTTGTAAATTCACAAAATTACTTTAACATTGGTGTCAATTTATACCAACAATTAGAATTCAAACTCAAATTTAAATTATCTTCAATAATTTAAAACCATAAAATCCCATTATCTTGCATCTGATTCCCTCTCCTGCTCTTTACTTTCTAAAATAACTTCACCATTACCTCTGCAACTGTTACCCCTTCTCTTTGTTTTTCCTGCCACTTGTATTCCACATGAATTGAACTACTGAAATCCCTTTTTTTATCACCATGAATATAATTGTTAAGAACATGAGTATTCACGGTAATAATTTCGTCAGAAGTAACTATTGCCGTAAGTTTAACCACAACAATAGTCATTTTTTTATCCACGGTTTTAAAATAGATTCTAGTAATTACAAATAATGCTATTTCACATGTGGACAGACATTACACTGCTATCTATCATTATGCAGGGCTAGTGTTTGTTCCTGTCAGAAGAGATCTATGAACACTGTTTTGATGACCTAGTGAGACAATTGTTTTGGATGGTTGATAGATGTATTAATTCGGTAGGAGCATAAATTATGTCTCTACATTACTACATATGTACAGTATATGAGTTCTTAGATCATTATGGTGGCTAGGACTGATCAAGTGATCATTATGTGCATGTTTGTAATTTCTAATTATATAAACGTTCACTAACAATAAGATACCGAAGTACCGAACCTCGTCCACAGCCGCCATGCTCCTCTTCCACAGCTTTATTTATCCAAATCCAAATCCAAATCCAAATCCACAGCCGCCATCTGCTCCTCCTGCCACAGCTCTATTCATCCAAATATATGGTGGTGGCCTGTTGATTGAAGTCATGATTACTGACACCGCTGCTGGAGGTGATCAGATCATCCTCAGATGTCAGGCATCCTTTGCAAGAAATGAAGCATGCTGATTATATTTGACCTAAGCACTAATAATATATCATTAGCTTCATAATTGTTTTGCTAGCTGCTTTACTTGCAACCCCATGCTACAATCCACATATGGTGTATTGGATTCGCTGTATCCAAATGATAATTGAAACGTAATATTTTGATCTACTGGTATAAAATGCGGTGTTTAATTTAAAGTAGACCTACGTTAAATGTTAAACAAATGCAATGTTTGATTTTTCTATCATGGCCATATCTAACAGCCTTACCTGGTAACTAATTTGGACCGTTTGTAGCCGAGTTCCTTTTCTCTGTGTTTGAATTGACACTAATCTTTCTTAATGGCTTCAACTCAAAATGCCACAAAAAACACTCAGACCATCTTTCAGCCTATATACATTTTTCGAGGCCTAACATATCAAGGGCCGGATATTTTTAGCAGGAATTTGTTTTAGTGTTTGGGATATATATATATATATATATATATTATATATATATAGATGGGCTTTGTACTTCGCGAATTAATCCCCCGTTTACTTCACGCTCATATTTTCATTTTGAAAATCCACAACCGATCCGAACCGTCAACATGTTCTAATATTAAATGTGCTTGGAGACCAAATTTTACATTTTTTGGAATTTTTTTACTATTTATGCCACTTTGAAAATCGCTGATCCAATGGTGAACAGTAAAAGACAGTAAAATTTCTGGACCACCGGATCAGAAACTTTCAAAGTGGCTTAATAATAGTAAAAAAATTCCAAAAATAAAAATTGGTCTCCAAGCACATTTCAATATTTAATATGTTGAACGGTTCGGATCGGTTGTTTGGATTTTCAAAATCCAAAATGGCGTGAAGTAAACGGAGGGGTTTACTTCGCGAAGTACAATAACCCATC